>CAEGAE010023651.1:0-90469 GCA_903067095.1 Girardinus metallicus | reverse complement strand
AAATAAAGTCCCGGCCGGAACACGGTGCGCTAAATAATAACACATAATATAACGAGGCTTCGAGGCAGATCAGTTTTCCTCGAGGAATTTTAATAATCGAGGTACTCGAATCACTTGAGGAATCGTTTGTAATTACCTATGACACGGTCTAGAAGTTCCATCCATCCATGAAAAATGTTTGCTTTAGCTTTCTGCTAAAACATTCAAAACAGATAATGTTTGCTGGATTTGTGCTGCACTCCCTCCAAACTAGAAATAATCAGATTTATTTTTCATGCAGCAGAACAACCCGACTGTATGAAACTTTTTTTGTACTATGATGCCCACATAAAACTGTCCCAAAAACAAAAAGTAACTTCATTTTCATAAAAATAAATTCTCGTTTTTTTAATTTTTATTTTTTTTTGTATGGGCTGCTGCCACGATCTGCGAAACACAGGAAATCCTAAATGGAGATTTTGGTCATTTGTATCCACACAAATCAGCAGGTGAAGGATTGCCCAGGCAGGGGTAATGTAATCACCATATGTCCCAATATCCCCAAACTGTCTGTTACTTTGGACTCTGCAGCATCTCCTGGAGTGCGTTACTCACTAGCAGGAGGGGTGGGAGACCAGACAGATTAGCAGCAAGGTCACGCTGACCCACTTTTCTGTCCTGCAGCGGCGGGACGCTTCTGCATGTAGCAACCCACTCAGGTTACTGCGACAAACCAAGTTATGCAATGTCTCACTTGTGATGTCTGAGTGCTGGCCTGTCTCGTCCAAGCTGTCATTATCATGTCAGGAAAAGTGCACGCGCTGGTTAGTCACATCTGAGACACCGAATGATCCGCATGACGTGCCATGTACTTACTTTGTCCTGGCTTAGGTTTTACTGCTTTATAAATGGTCAAAGTCCACATCTGATTCTGAAGATTTTTAAACGTACGGTTGTGGTTGCAAAATTGGCAAAGACTTATTTCAAGACACTGTTTGAAATCGATGTTAACTAATTAGCATTTTTTCTCTTACTATATTAAACTTATTCTTACTTTACTTTTTACTTTTACTTAGGTTATTTTAAAAAGTAAATTAATTAGTGGAGCTACAAATACATTTTTGAAGTAACTTGGTGAGATCAGACGTGGGTCAATTTGTGGCATTTTGGTATACAATTGTTTTAAAAGGTTTCACAACATGAAATATATGCCATAAAGTGTTCTAATGAAATGCCAGAGAATAAGCCAAAGTGACGGGAGATTTTGCCAGCTCCCTCTCCCCCACCTGTTGCTGCACACTACCAGTCAGTTAGCTTAAGGAAGGTTTGTCCCGGCATAAAACAGACAGATTTGTTTGGGTTACAAGCAATTCAACGAGCATATTGAAATGGGTTTGTTAAATAAAACTGGACCAATATCAATATCCAATATTTATTTCCATCTTGTTGCCTGAAGGGAAGTGGAGGAGGCTGGTTATGTGATCTTTGCTTGTGACAGTTAATTGAGTCACAATTTAGGAAAACCTATTATATGAAGTAATATAGATAAATGTCAAGATAACGATATAACTTGTGATAAACAAACAATACCTGCTTTTGCAGTAATGAGAACAATTGCTTCTTCTCCGATTTAAATAAAAATGATTATGTAATGACATACAGCTTGTTAAATATTTGTGTGATTATCCTGATATTGTGATCGTACTGGTATCATACCATGAGAATCCAGTATATTTTCAGTAATCAATATCTTACCTGCCTTTAAAATCTAAACAATAGGTTGTAATTTTAGACTAATTGTCAACAGAATTAACCCTCTTTTCTCTGTATTGGACTACCTTCATAAATATCTTCAGGGTTTTTTTTATCTGCATTGATTGTAAATCTGGATGTCTAAGCACACCTGGGTGGCGAAAATGTCTGATGGAAATTATTCTGGAAAACTAAATAATAAGAAATAAAAATGACATTGATTCTGTAAAGCTCTGACATGCCAGTACAGGTTTAAGCCGATTCGGAATTAGACCAATAAATGCAAAATAAATCCTAATAAATTGGAAGTTAAACTGACTCAACTTGAAAGTTATGGTGAAAAAAAATTGAGACTTCTTTAAGTTACAGAGTTCTTACTGTCGGTATCACCAAATAAATCTACAAATAGAGTAAATCTTCCAGGCTTTTGGACAAAGGTCTCTATAAATAAAACATAACTGAAAGGAATTAAAGCAAGTCTCATTTACTCTTTGACGAGACTCACTACAGAGTCACAAAATCTTTGTTACATCCCACAAAATGTAGGAGTTTATCACGTCACAAGATATGAAGTTTTTGTCTTTTATGACCCATTTAAAAAAAAATAAAAGCTACGTCCAATTTAATATTTGAGAGACAAAAACTTTGATTTGCTGTTTTGTTTTAGACTATAAATCATTCATTCATTTATGGCAACTATAGAGTAAGGATCCTTCAGAAGTCTTTCTGTGATCGTTCATTATTTATCAGAGCCTCTCGCTGTGTGTGTGAGAGAGCAGTCTGCATTAGACAGCTCTGGAGTTAAATGGAATTCACTTTATGTTCAAAACAAAGTAATTCTAAAGTTAATTTCATAAACTTTTGACCTTGGCTCAGTCTCACTCTTTTTCAGTCTGTAAAAATCTTAGCAGCAAGGTGTTGCATCGGCGTGTCCTTTAGCAGTTTGACCTACTGCAATTTTTTCATTGTGTTTTTCATTTTATGGCCTGATGTCCGATCGTGGCTGGTTGACTGTAAAGTTGGCATATTCAAGTCACTAGACTGTAAAGTATCTCACTGGAGGTATTTCTGGATAAATTGCTGAGTATTTATTCAGCTATTTTTGTCACAAGTGTTAAACCCTAAAAAAATTCATTCTACAGATTTGAGGTCAGTTATTGTACTATGATGTCAGACTAAGCCCAAACATGACTATTGACCAATGGCTGTCTTGCCAAAATACATGAGCTTTGATGCTATCTAGCTGCTATTTGACAGATGCTCCAGCTCAGTTGTAGGGGCAAGAATAGATTGGCCCAATGTGAAGCACCTGGAGCCGCACACATGCAAGATCTGGATTAAGTTCCAGTTTTATTGGGATTTGGAAATATTTACCTGGTGGTTATTTAACTGGTGCTGGGGAGGGAAGCAGTAATCGAACATGTTAATAATAGGAGTGCTTGGCAGCTTAAGCATCCATTCTGACACCATAAAGCAGATTGGTTACAGAGAATTAAGGGAAGATTTAAAATATCTCCCATTATACATGGTCATTTACTCAGTATGCTTTACCTATCAAGGTACAAAGGCAGGATACATCTAATTAATAGTTTTGATCAGAGGAAAATGTTTCTGCAGAGCTTTCTGTTACAGAGTGGCACCACCTCCACACACCCCATTGGCTAAATCCAAAATTAGACCTGATTTGGAGTCGCGGGAGGAAGAGACACAGCAGTCGACATGCAGCTGTGGGCTGTGGGGTGTGGGAGTGGGGGTTACAGCCTCCATAGTTAACACCAGAGTGTCACCCAGTTGTTGCCTGAGGGCCAGTATGATAGAACCAGCAGAGTGGACGCCTCAACAGCTTGTCTATCATTTCACCATTTCCAGTCGGTGGTATATGTCACCCTGACTGCCTTTGATATCCTTTAGAGCCCCAAGTGTGTGCTCTTTATAGTCACAATCTGTTAGCTGGGGAGAGGCTCTAGCTTGCTGCCCACAGAGCTTTAGTAGGACATCCCAGTCAGTCGGCAGCAGAGGGAGGGAGGGAGGGCGGAAGGGAGTTTCCTGGCCATCTGTTAGCTCCTCTGACCTACTATCTGCCACAACTGGAACGGTGTCCTTCTCCAGCCCTGCCCAACCCCCCTCTGCCTCTACCACACTGCCTTTAATCCCAATGTTTATCTCCTAAAGGCATCCGCCATGCTAGTTGAGAAGTTCATCTACTACTCATCAAGCTTAGGTTAGGTCAGGGAGGTTACATGACATTGGACCTTAATTAGATAGTCTGCCATTAGTGAGATAACTGTCTATAAGAAGGAAGACAATCCACCTTCCTGGCAGTGAAAGTGTTAACTCTGTGCCTATGTGGATTCTTTCCTTTCTTGCTCCTTAGCACCACTCCTGAACTTTCCCTTTGCATGAGGTCACGGCACCCATCCAATGCTGGATGTTTCCAGTGCCACGTAACGTGCAGCAGAGCCTCCTGGTTGTTTGGTCCTCTGCAGTGTGAAATGAGGGCAACAGGAGCCACCAGCTGTGGCCTGTTGGTCTTTAAAGTCAAAAGGCAAAGCATTGCCACGTGAGCATGCAGGCCACACTGTTGTTTCATGCTATGCTACTTATGATGGAAACAGTGTGTTTCGTGCGAGTCTTTAATCCACATTCTGGTAATCCGACCAAATACAAAGGTAACCTAAATCAAAAGCCATTAGACTTCAGAGCTGCTCCCACACCGTCTTTTGCAGTGTCTGTTTACGGTTCATGTGCAGCTATACTTTGATATGGGATCCATAAACATCAATTGCTTTTTCTAATTGGTCAATTTGTGGTGAAAAGTATAAATGTTCAGATGTTTTCTGACCTATAAATAAATTTTGGCTTCTTAAATCATTGTTATGTGACATTCATGAGCTGTTAATTTTACAGCAACCACTGATGGACTTCAAAACTGATTGATTTGTGCTCGTTTGCACTCAGGTCAGGAACGACTTGTAAGGAGATTAATGCCTCTCTTAAGCCTCCAGAGTAAATATGGGACTGTAGCCAAGAGATGATTAGCTTAACGTAGTTTAGGAAAAAGAGCAGAAACAGTAGGAAATGTTTAGCATGGCTTTAGTACATCTAAGAAATAATCACTTCTTGATAAGTGAGCATCTTTGAGGTGTTTTTATAAACAACTCTCAGATGGTTTCTGTTTACTCACTCATTTAGAGCTAATTCTTTGAGTTGCTCATGTCTACTTAACATGAAAAAATATTTCATAGAAATATTTCAGTTGAGCTCTGACGTGCTTTACCTTTGGGGAATTGTTGACTGTGTCATGGGAGTTTAGAGTTTTGTGGATAAGGAGAAAGCTTGCAACTGTGTCTTCCAAGGCTTTTTTCGAGGAGTTTGAATAGCATGCATTCACTATTTTAAAGTTTGATCATTTTGTCACCATAGTAAGAACTGTTTCCACATTCTTGGCTACAATTTGAGCCTGTTTCCTGCACAGCTTGGTCTTCATGCTGCCCTGATCTTGTATGTGATGGTCTTTGGCAGGATGTCAAATTGCAGTCAAGGAGAGGAGGGTCCCTGGTTTGTCATGGTCTTTTGCTTTTTGTGAATGATGAGGTTTTGTTTGCGTCTTCAAGCTTTTTATCTCAGCAAAAGTGAAGTGGCTAGGAAGAGAGCCATCTCATCAATAAAAATTAGATCCATGCTACGGTAGGATGTGTCTCTCTGCTGTTACATATCTAAAATTGTTGGGTCATAAGCAGGAGTCTGTAGAACTTGCCTTCATGAGGAGGAGTTATTTCAGCCATTTGAGTCAGGCATGTTAGAGCAGGGAGGCATCTAAAACTTGCTGGACTTTGGAGTTTTGACATCTCTGCTATAGAATTTTTTTTGGACAAGTCCTACTGGGATGCAGTTCAAGAACTCATTGGAGGAACATTTTTAGGGTGTTGGGACATTTTTGCACATCAGTAAGCAAATTAAACTTTTCTTTGGATTGACGACTAGAATAGGATTAAAATCAGTTTGACGTCAATCATTGATTCAGGCTGCATATTGGCACATCTGTTAGCACTTTTGGGTTGCAGCAATAATGTATTGGACTCAAAGTTGTTAGCCCTTTGGGCTGCCTCGTTGATGAACTGACAACATGTCGAAAGAGTTGCCTATAGGAACCTCAAGATAGGTACAAATTGCTCATATGACACTGCAAGGATAAAAGACTGCAAGTAATGTAATCAGTTTGATAAAGTATGTTATTTCTTACAAACACTCCTGTTTTAAATTTCAAATATATTTTGTTTTTGTACTAAATAGTATCACAGATTTCAGTTGTGACATTTTAACTGACTGTTTCACACAAGTCGAATTATGACTGATATTATGAAGTTTTGAAACAGTTGTACACTGAAATTTTTATTACTGAGTGATGTACTAGAGGACTAATACTGTAAAAAAGTATCAAGGAAGACAATCTTGCACTTCAAGGAGCAATGTGTGTGAAGATAAAAGTTGAGAAGACTGTGGAGAGAAGGTCCAGAACTGAATCGTGTTGCGAGTTGAATGTGTAAGGTGCTGCATACAAAATCACCTCTGAAGACAGGAAAAAAGAGCCTTTTTAAGATTTGGCTTACGGTGTTAGAGTGTGTAGGGGTGCGCGCGTGTGTGTGTATGTGCAGCTGCAGAGGACCCCTATTAACATGCTGGAGGTGGTTATGTAAACTGTCATGCTGTTAAATCAGACTGAATGTGGGAAGTTGAGGCCTGAAAACAGAGGCCTCTGTCTCCATGAGAGCTACTCCAGTCGTTGTGATTGATTTTTTTTTCTCCCTTCCTATGTGTTTGATTAGTGGTGTGAAATGAAGTAGCTGTGAGGCCTCGAGAAAATGCAGCAGATCTCTGACAAAACAGTCGATAAAAGTAAATTGTATTAGATCTACATTAAAAGTGGTGGTCATGTTATTATATTATAGATTCAGTTGTACGTTTCATCAGCATCCATCTTCATTTCCACAGCCTCGTTTGACATTGAGTTACAATGATTTTAGCAAAAGCCGTTATGTAATAAGAGGCCTTAATGCCTATAAGTGCAGCAGCAGTACTCCTCTGAACGGATGTGATTTCTGTTTGCCTTAGCAGATGAATATCTCAGACTCTTTATTATAATAGCCTTCTTGCTGTATGAGATGACTCCATTACAGATGACCTAAGACCACGTTCGGAAGCCCCAATCAAAATCTAGCAAAACAAAATGTTGGGATCCTTAGACAAGCTTCTCTCAACGATTTCCTGGACTTTTGGCAACATTCAGGTCTGTATGTCTCATTGCTCACACAAATTTTTCAAGTCTGTGAACAGAGCTTAGTGATGGGGACTCCAAAACATTGGATTTGTTGATCTTTTGTCATTGTATTCTAGGGTCATTGTCCATTTAACTTTATGACTCTTTTCTTGAGATGTTGCTTCTCTATTTCCACAAAATGCACAAAATCGTGAAGTGGGATCTCTTCATGATCACGTCTATTTTGAGAAGTGCAGCCGACCCTCTGACAGCAGAGTACCCATAAAACATGATGCCCCTCAGGCTCAAAGGGTTCTTCCTTTTTCCTCTAAAACTAACAATGCTCATTACGGGTGCAGCGGTGGTGCAGGGGTAAAGTGCAACCCATCTATGGAGGCCTTAGCCCTCGAAGAAGCCGTCACAGGTTCAAGTCTCGGCTCGATGACCTTTGCCGCATGTCTTTCCCCTCTCTCATAACCCACTTTCCTGAATCACAACAGCTAAAAAAAGACCACTATAGCTGACAAAACCTTAAAAGAAAGAACCAATGCTCATTATGGTTAAACATTTTTAGTGTCATCAGACCACAGGACATGCCTCCAAAACCCACTCCACAATCTGTAATCTAGCTAATTATATTGCTTTTGTCATAAAGATTTCTAGTCCTTCTTTTAAGGATGTAATCTATTAAGCTTCAGCCACCAACTTAAAAATATCTTTTGTGGTTGTACTGGGGTTTATTAAACCATTTTGCATCAAAACACGGTCATTTCTGCGACACAGTCTTAATGGTCTGATATTGCGGCTTTTATACTTTATGTGTAATGATTGCACAGATAACTTTTGGAGGGCCACGATTCTCTTCCTGACATACTGCCTGATTTAGTTTGAGTTTTTCATTATGTATCACCAGGAGGTCAATCAAAAAATTGTGAATCAATTTTTATAAATTTATTACTGCATCATCTGGTCAATGATCTTAGAACATGAAGTAATGTGTAGTATTGGCAAACATAAGAAAAAGGTTGAAAGGTATTACTTCCATTTTCTTCCCGGTACTTTGGTAAACTAACGGTCCAGTCTTTTCCATTATTTATCAAACTAAAAAATCCTCAAGAAATCATTTTACGCATGATTTACTAGAACTAGTGATTTAACATTTTTTTTAATAACTGATTATTCTGACAAATGATTAATCAAATAAAAAATGTCATTGTGCATATTTGTCATTTAATCACTTAGCAATACATTAAAAGATGCAAATAAACAAACATTTCAGTTTCTTTTTTAAATATGAAAATAAACATTTTATTGCCTAAAATGTTTGTACAATTTGTATTTTCTGTGTAGTTTTGTATTAGTTTCTCTGTGTTTTTCTTCCAGCAATTAATCTATTACTAAATTAGATGATAATTATGCTGTTTTTAGTTTGTTTAAAGTGCAATTTTTTTCCACTTCCTTCACCTACAAAGCCTTGAAGTACGGCTGCATAAATTGTATCAATGTTCATCAGGGTTCACAGGAAGTGAGTCTGTTTTTATTATCACTTACTATATTTGGAGAAAATGTGTGAACTCGGATCAGAAAGTGAGAACACTGCACAGCTGCACAAATAAAGAGGCATCCACCTTCAAACTCGGTTGTTTTCCATAATCTGGAAGCCATACTGTTGTGCATTTATATCTGCAAAATGAAAGAAAAGCTAAAATAATGTCAATATGTTCTAGCAAATTCAAAGAACATCACAGATATCGTCAAGTGTCTCTTAACTTCAGGGTTACAGGCATCCGAATATAATAATCTCGTTGTAAGTATTTAAATCCTTCAAAGAGATCATTTTTTTAAAGTTATAATAATTTATCAACATTTAAATGTTACTTTGAATTTTACTCGGTAAAGCAAATACATTTGGATAGAGGTATTTAGTTTGTTGACCACACACCCCTCTTTATACCAAACTATTCTAAAATCTACCGTGAAGCCACCTGTCCCAACACCTGAAGCTTGACCAAAATGGGTCATCAGAAAACCATCCCTCATCACCTGCTGTTGTCATGGACACCTTTTGTCTTTAAAGTTGAATCAGTGGGTTTAATGTTGTGACAGACTCATCCAGCAAGTTATAAATCTGGTTGTGACTGATCCAGTCTTTGCCTCCATTGCAGGTTTTTGCCACTTATCCAAACGAGGACTACGACAGGCGCAATGAAGACGTGGATCCCATGGCGGCGTCGGCAGAGTACGAGCTGGAGAAGCGGGTGGAGAGGCTGGACCTGTTTCCTGTGGAACTGGAGAAAGGTATTAACCTCGTTAAACTCTTGAGAACAAGTTTCTCTAAAGCTGTGAAACAGTTCCGGTGTTTGGACCAGCTTCGGGCACCAGATTGATGGTTTAATAAGAAAACATAAAGCACTATGTCATCTTCAGTAGGAGGGTTTAATTGTTGTCGCTCATGTGAAAAGGCCTGGAGTCTTCACCATCTGCCTTCTGACAGCCATCCGGCTTTTCTACGAGGAAGCACTAGCGCAAGTCTTTCCTTCAATTGCTCCCCAGTGGGGCACAACGAGAGCACTCCCTCAACATTATGATGCATTAATATATATCTGCAGGACTATGTTTAGCTTTCTGTTGCAGGCATGTTTTAAGTGACGGCGTGCGTAACAACATGCAGGCAGCTGTGTGAACTTTCTGCACCAGGGAAACTGTAAATGAGACGTACCCCCATACTTTCAAGTAGATGCGAATCTTCTTCTTATTATCTTATTGAAGATAACAAAAAGCTTGTGCATCCTTTAATTATAGCTGTAAATAAATCACAGCTTGCGGCAAATGTTGACGTCAGGCTGATTTAAACCATGATCAGGTAAAGTATTTGTTTAAAAGTTCAATGTTTATATTGTAATTTACCATGTTTTATATTATAGTATTGCATCACGCTTACCTCTAGTTTTAATTTCATCACAAATATTTTGATTTTATGCATTTATTTATGATATCTTTAGTTTGTTTCAGACTTATAAAGCCTCCATTAACGCTACTAATACATTTAGTGTAGCAGAAAAATATAATGGGTATAAAAAAAAAATCTCCAATCCTCGTTGTTGGCGAGCTGCAGAGGAGTGTGCTGGGGGGTCACCGAGTCTCCATGACAACCGATAAGCGAAAAAAAAAGCCTTTTTAGTCCTACCATCACAAACATAAACATTTGGACTGTGCTAATTGCCATTTTGGAATTAGCAAATTGTGATTACACCTGTAATCTTAGGATTTCATGAGGTGAGACTACGATTTAGGTTTTGCCAACAAACACTTTAGGTAGGTGTGGCGTGAAACAAAGAATAACCATGTGGCAAAGCACCATATGCTCCACTGTGAACCTGTTCCTCTTCCGAAGGCCAAAGGCACCTTGTTAAGACTACAAAGGACCATAAAGTCTGAAACATAAAGATATTTTAACAGCAAACTTCCTACCAGCTAATGACCAAACCAAAATCTTGTTGACATGTGTTATAGTAGGGAATTCAGTAATTATTGGCTTGATCCTCCTTCCTCCCTTTCAGATGGAGACGGCCTGGGCATCAGTATCATCGGGATGGGCGCAGGGGCTGACATGGGCCTGGAGAAACTGGGCATCTTTGTGAAGACGGTGACAGAAGGAGGAGCAGCTCACAGGGACGGCAGGTGAGTTATTAATCTAACCATTCGTTTAACCAGTTAGTCTATACAACAATCTTTTTTAAAGTTTATTAGGTTGATATAGATATTTTTTTAATTAACTTGATTAATCTACTAGTCTAAACAACAAACGTTCTAATTATCTGATTAATCCAAACACACTCTTCATTTATTTAATCTAAGTGGCAAATCACTCAAATAATTTATAGCTCAAATGCCAGATTTCATGCACGTTACAGAGAAAAAAAATAAACCGTGGGGAGTATAAAGCAGCCTGGAGATATAAAATGTCAACTCATATGTGTCAATTTTTTTTTATTAACTGTGTTG
Source organism: Girardinus metallicus (assembly GCA_903067095.1). Taxonomy (NCBI): domain Eukaryota; kingdom Metazoa; phylum Chordata; class Actinopteri; order Cyprinodontiformes; family Poeciliidae; genus Girardinus; species Girardinus metallicus. The sequence goes on along the minus strand of CAEGAE010023651.1, from coordinate 79,476 downwards.
ATTATTTGTGAGTTTGTCTCATTTTAATGTTGTTCATCTAGATATTAATGTGATTTACACAGCTCATCACCAGCAGAAACAAAGCCGATGCAGTTGGTGGCTTTAAATCTGCACATGCTTCTTCACTTGCACAAGGCAACGTGGAAAAAACAATTGTTGTTGTTCAGAAGGTTGAAAAAGTCAAATAAATTCGGAAGAAAACAATGCATCAGCATGCGTTGTTTGCTCCACTGTGAACCTGTTCCTCTTCCGAAGGCCAAAGTTTGTAGTCCTTTGCAAATATTTTGCAAAGGAGAAATATTTGTAAAAGGACAAATATTTGCAAAAGGAAATATTTGTCCTGTTGCAAATATTTCTATTTTTTTTGTTGCGTAAAGGCCCACAGATGCGTTTGTAGTTTTATCAGGCGGTTGACCATAATAAGCGATTTTCTGTTAACCCGCCTAAACATCTCTGCAGGATTCAGGTGAACGACCTGATTGTGGAGGTAGACGGGACCAGCTTGGTGGGAGTCACCCAAAGCTTTGCTGCCTCCGTACTCAGGAACACCTCAGGAACTGTCAAGTAAGAGGCGTTTTTAGTAACCTTGCCTTAATCGGGCCTGTTGTGACCCAGTTCTCTGTCCAGGCTGCAGTCATCAGGTTGGGGTTATGTAGCAGGATTAAATGGTCAGCGTTTATCACTGGGTGGATGCCGCTCTTGCGACATTTTGCGAGCCATCCAGCATTCTTCTGTTAGCAGACGGTTTCATTTTGATGTATTTACCCGCAGCCAGAACAGAAATGACTTCTCCCACATCCCGCCCATTCATTTAAGCAGACTGAAGATTTATATTGCAACTCTGACAGAGTCATGATTATAGCCTTCTGGGTTTAAGAGCTCCATTTTAGGGACAGTTTGAATAAAGCTCAGTCTCCGAGCTACAGCTACAGAAAACACTGTTATCATCAGCAAATACAGTCTGGATCTTAAGTGTCAGGTTCAAATGCCAGGAGGCTATTTGCAGCTTTTTGCTCTTTGGAGTTCTGTGAGCACCTTTTGTTGTTTAGGCTCATTCATAATTCAGGAGATTTTTTTTTTTTTGTGGCCAGTGCTGTTGGGATAACTGTTAGTGTAATGTGACTTATAAAGATCAGAGACCTCTACAGATCAGCTCATACATTATGGATCTGCTGCAGTGGCAGTGGAGGGGCTCACAAAGCTCAGGGTCTATTCAGGAAAAAGAAAAAAACAAACAACAACAACAAAAAAACGTCAGCGAGACTAATGGAGCGGGACAGGAAGCATGTTTGTGAGCATTTAATTACCCGTAAACACTGCAGAAAATTAAAAGACGACAGAGGCTGGCTCAACGGCCATCTGTTGCTTTGCGACTGGTTAATGTAGCCTCGGCTTTAATTTGACAGAGATTTGTGAACCTCTGTCAGGCGTCTTATATCCTCTGCAATGAGCTGAAAGACGGGCAGAGCTGATCTGAGAAACTGCAGAGAGTTGCTCCAGAGTAAAGATCATTGTTTGATAGTAAACAGGAAGGAAATGTCTGACTGCAATAACATTTTACAGCACCAATTCAGGAATCTATCGCAGTTTACCATATAAGGAAAGTACTGTTTTAGTCTTTAAAGAGACAGTTCTAAACCTCCTTGTTGATAACAAAGAAAAATTTCATATCATTATTAACTTCAAGGACAATTTTATGCAAAACTATTGATCCATCCCTAGTAAATGTGTGTTTTGGATCATCTTCTAAAGTGTTCCCGATCAGTAGTTATGCTGTCAGACTTCTTATCATTGAGTGTGCGATCACAGGTTTGTGATTGGGCGAGAGAAGCCGGGTGAGCAGAGCGAAGTGGCCCAGCTCATCCAGCAGACCCTGGAGCAGGAGCGGTGGCAGAGGGAAATGATGGAGCAACGCTACAACCAATACATGGACGAACAAGAGGTTCGATACATCCACACACACACGTACATCTCAATTTTTCCAGAAATTCCAGAAATATTTGCCATCCCTTGACTTGAAGTTTGATAATCTGGAAAATTTGAAGCAGCAAAACATGGAAATTTAGCATAGAAACATAAGAGAATCGGATACAATCTGATCTGTGTTCAACTTTATTCCCATTATTCTGAGGTTATGAGCTTCTAAAATGATGCTGCCAGGTGTTGTGTTTTGCTTAGAAATAGTGCATGAAAGAAAATGTCCCTCACTATTGAAAAGCCTCTACATACATGGATCACATAATAGCCTTAATTTGACCTTTATGGGCTGCACAGAAACAAAATCCAACTTCGGATAGGATTATGAAATTCATCCATTATGATCATCTACGATATAACACATGATTAAGCAGTAAGCTAAGCTCAGAAACAGAGCCAAATCAGGGATGACTCAGATTATTTTGTACTCAAAAGCTCTTTGTGATTTTAAAATTAGGTCTTTAATATTCTGTTTTTTTTATTTATTTATTTATTTTTTTTATGAAAACAACATCTGTGGTTAATGGTTTTTGGCTTGCTTGTTGGACAGGGAGGTTCTGTTCTCACTGTCTGCATGAGTGATGGAGGACAGGGTGGTTCTTGAAAAGCAGAATGGTACATTTAGAAAGCAGGAAGGATCGTTGGGGTTGCACCCCATCTAGTGGACATTCACGGTCACTACATGGATATGCAATTTTGTCTGAACATTGAACAACAAATTTATATTTCTTTTCGTAGGAGTAACAATTTTCCAGACTTTGACTGCAGCACCTCAACTTAACTATAAAATACAATTTAACTTACAGTGAAATAGAAAATAAGGATTTCTCTACTTTTCTTTTCCAGCTGAAAATATTTTTTTCTGTATTTCAAATGTTTATGTTTATATTTATTTACCTCTCTGATCTTCTCTGTGCACGTGTCCCTCCAGGGTGGTGAATATGGCACAGATGAGGAAGAGGATGAGGACGACGAGGCCAGCCCGCCGTATCCCAGCGCCATCGAGGTGTTCGACCTGGCGGAGAACGAGGACATGTCGCCTCTGGAGACGGACCCCGAGAAGCTCGCCCACAAATATAAAGAGGTGAGACACGAATACCTCGAAGTGGAACATTTCATCTGTAATCACGGCTCACCTCCACTCTGGTGCGTGACAGTAACACAAGTATTAAAAATTCATTTCATTTTCTTGCTAAAGCTCCAGATAAAGCATGCTGTGACTCAGGCGGAGATCCAGCAGCTGAAGAGAAAGGTGAGACTGATGGTTAACATGACTTCACATTAAACCAGAGGAATTCTATGCAGAGCAGCATTTCTAATGGTTAAAGCCTGGTTGGTTTATTGAAATGGAGGCTATATTCGTCCTTGCAGCTGCACCACGCTGAGCAGGAGAAGCAGCGCTGGCGAATGGACAAGGCTCAGCTGGAGCAGACCCTGCAGGAGAACAAAGAGCGGATGGAGAAGCTGGAGGGCTACTGGATGGAGGCGCAGAGCCTGTGTCAGGCTGTGGATGAGCACCTGAAGGAGACACAGGCCCAGTATCAGGCCCTGGAGCGCAAATACAGCAAAGCCAAGCGGCTGATCAAGGAGTATCAGCAGAAGTAAGACAGAGTGAACGCACGCACACACTTAAGTAGCATACACACTCACTAAAAAAAAATGTAGGAAAAAAATCTGCCCTTCAACTTTGAGACCTTTTGTCATCTTAAATTGGCATTCTTGGACTGGATTTGGTTTATAATCTGAATTTTTGCAACATGATCCATCAGAGGCCACGTGACTCAAATATCGAAATCTTACGCAGAAGCCAAACAGCAATGAAATAGCTCTTTTTCACATTGCTGAATTGAAAGCCAACTTTAGTATTTTGTTGTTTCATATTTTGTGGGGAAAAATAAAAATGATCCCCAGAAAGGATTTTTTTTTTCTTTATTTTTATTTTTAAAAACTGACAAATTAGATATGTGATCTGAAAGAAGAATAAAACCAAAATTTTACCAGTAGTGCCACTAATATTGTGGCACTACTGGTAAAATTATTCTTTTTTTATTATGAGTTTTTTTTTTCCCCCCACTGAATGTATGCGCTCTAATTTTCATTTTTAAAACATCTGAGTACAAGGCTATGCTACTGCTTAATTATTTTAAAACTTTTTACACAAATATACCAAAGGTGTTTATGCCTGATCCTTTGCTCTGATTTCTCAAACAGGGAGATTGAGTACCTAAAGAAGGAGACCCAGCGTTGTGCGCAGGTTGGAGCCGAGGCATCTCTTCTGAAGGAGGAGTCGGGACAACTTCAGGAACAGGTATGGGGGTAATGTTTAAGCTTTGTCATTAATTTAATTACAAAATACAAACATGTAAAAGTTCAAATGAATATAAGAGGATTCTTTTTGCATTTGTTATCTTTGTTTTCAAATTCACTGAGCTAGACTAAACGCAAGAAGAAACTCTGTTGTTCAAATTGTATGCTTTAAAAAGAAAAAGTCACTTTAAACAATGTCAGCACTGAACAGAAGTAATTTCAAAGTCTCTTACCATTTGGTCTAATCAAGCTGATAAATAAATCCGTTTTTGTTGTTTTTTGTTAAGACAGGAACTGTGTCTCTGCAGCAGCAGTTCTTGAAACGTCTCTTCTTCTCTTTTCTAGGTGGCTGACCTGGAGGTCAGGGTGGAGGAGCTTAAATCTGAACCCTTATAAAAGCCTTTCTTCATTCCATGTTAACCTTCACCTGATGAACTGAACTGCAGGGTATCTTTGTCTCCATCGTGAGCCCGGTCGTACACAGAGTCCTCAGGCCTTGTGTTTCAGCCATTTAACTCCCTTTGCCCCCTTTTTTGTTTTTTTTCTTTTGTTACCGTTGACTGAAACGATGAAACGCAACAAGCATAGACTCTGAATGAGCTCTAAATGTACCTTTTCCTTTTTCTTTTTATTTCAGTATTTGGTTTTTCTCCATAATTTGTTGTTTTGTGACAGACCAAGCTGTTGCTTTTAATTGCCAAAAACAAAAACCCCTTCTTTGATTTTTACCTACTTTTTTTGTGACCCTTTTTTTTTTTTTTTTTCTCAGTTTTTGTACAGATGTGATGCTGTGTGTTTTTGGTTTGGTTTGTAAAAATTTTAATGTGGATAACATTTAACATAATATAAACCGAGATTTGGAAGGTTATTGTATATTTTCCGTGATAAAGATGTGGTACGAAGGAAGGAGTTTGCACCGAAGATGCCGTGGCGCGACGTGCCGATGGAACGAAGAGAATGAGTGGGACATGATTTCTAAACCGTAGTAACAGTAACCTTCTTTTAGGTGTCTTGTCACCTAACCTTGCTGCCTACTTTCCAGAAGTGTTTGTGTATTTTCTACACACTAAAACCCATCAACAAGCGATCATTCCTCCGGCTCCATCCCCTTGTGTCTTTAGAAGAGGTACCACACGAAACAAACCTGCAACTTCTGTGCCACAAGTGACAATGGATCTGTTTTTCCCTCCAGATGGATGTTGCTAAGGACTTGTGTAACTGGAATTACCGATACCTGAACCATCATCAAACTGGGAATTTTTTTTTTTTTTTGGTCTTTTCCCAAAGTCGTTACCAGCAGCGAAGTTTTCGTCTCGAACCAGCAGCTGCACTGGTTCGAGACCACCGCGTGTAGCACATGGAAAAACACTGCCAGGTCTCTTACCTGTTTTCGGTTCATGCACAGTTTGAAGCAGTCACCTGTCATTGCAGTATGTTTGTATAGTTTCAGGTCAGACGTCAATATTTTCAATTTGCGTAATATTTATAACGTAGTCAAGAAAATAAAATGGACAAAAGCAAAGAAAAAGGTAATCGAATAGACGAAGCTGTACTGTGTCATGTTAAAACCAAGTAGTAGATGAGGGTGGTTATGAAAACAAAACCTAGGATTACTTAATTAAAAAAAAAAACGAAAAAAAAAACAGGCATGGTTATGGCTATTTTCATAATATTAAGGCTTGTACAGTGCACACGCTTTGCATTGTATGTTTTGTGGAATAAATGGTCAACAGTGATGAGCAGCTGTGTTTTTATTTCAAACCATGGCAAATCTCAGTTTAGTTTCATTTCCTTTTTTTGTCAAAAAATGTAAGTGAATCTTGTTTTAATAAATTATACAATATTTAGAGTCAAATGCTGAGAGTTATTTTATATTAAATGCAATTCAAATTCCGTAAATTTAAATAAAAAAAAAAAAAACACATTAGGGAGACAAAGACCTCGGACAGAAAGGTGCAATAACTTCTTGGTCCAGTTGTAAACTGATCCTGAATCAATCTTAGTCATGAGGTTTTGGGGATAAACAATCCCCATCAATCATACTGAATCTGTGGAACCTGAAATAGATATTGTCTGTCTCTGGAGGATTTTTGTGACGCTTATTTATTTTCATCCTCTCGCGCAAGGGCGCTCAAGTCCAACCTGGAAGGCTGCTATCCTTTAACTTTTAGATGCATCCCTTCTCCGACACACCTGAATCAAATGACAGAATTACCTCAGAATCCCAGATTACTTGATTCAGATGGGTTGGAGAGTAATAAGAAAAAAAAAGCTTTGTACAAAGTGGATGGACAAAACAACAAAAGAGGAATAAGGATGACACTGTGTTCCACTAACACATCGGCAACTTGCATTAAAACTGGTTTTGGAACTAAAAACGGGCTAATATCAGAAATCTAGAATAACTTTCACAAAGTTATTCTTAAACTTGCTAAAGTAAAGTAATTTACTTTAATCTGCGGAAATCTGAACTCTTTTCACAGCAACGACAGTCCTGATACTTGCCTACGTGTGCACTTTCTGATGGTGCCTCCTGAGATGATAGTTTCTGGAAAAGCTCTTCCCGCACTGGCTGCACTTGAACAGCCTCTGTCCCTGGTGAAGCAGCAGGTGAGCCTTGAGGCTCTGCAGGCGGCTGAAGCTCTTGCTGCACTCGGTGCACTCGTGCGGCCTCACGCCCGTGTGTTTCCGCTCGTGTCTCTTCAGGTCTCCCGACTGGCGGAAGCTCTCGCCGCAGTGGGTGCACAGATAGGGTTTCTCGCCGGTGTGAGTCCGGAGGTGAACGTTCAGCTGGCCCACGTAGGAGAAGCTCTTGCTGCAGTAGGTGCAGCTGTAGGGCTTCTCGCCCGTGTGGATGCGCTGGTGCTGCTTCAGGCTGTAGTGGTTCGTGAAGCTCTTCCCGCAGTCTGTGCACAAATACAGAACCTTCAGCTGCCTGATGCACGTGTGAGACGCGAGCGCTTCTGCGTCCGCGCAGTTTGTCCCGCAGTCCGAGCACGTGTACTCCCCCTCCGCCTCCTCCAGGTCCATCAGGCCTTCCGAGTAATCCCTAGGATGGTGCCTCTTGATGTGTTTGATGAGGTAGCTCTTCATGGTGAAGGAGAAGTGGCAGAAGGAACAGGGGAACAGCTCGGAGGTGCAGTGGTACTTCTGACAAGACTTGTTTTTCTGATGCTGCCTCAGCTTGGCTGACGTAGAGAAGGCTTTATCACAGGAGTCGCAGCGGAAAGATTTCACCCTTCCATGCGCCATCTGTTTGTGTCTTCTGAGCAAACTAGACTTCCAAAAGGTGGCGCTGCACTGCCCGCAGTTCAGCGGCTTCGAAGTGCACTTGTGTGCCTTGAGATCATCCGGGTTTCCGTATGTTTGCTTGCAGAGATTACAGCTAAACCACTTGTATTTCTTGATCTTTGCATTTCTGATGGCTGAGGCGTCTTGCTGATTAGCCGCTTTGCGTTTAGGTGCTACAAGTTGAGTGATGGCAGAAACTTTAGATCTGGCTTTGAGGCGCTGCGGCCTCAGAGGGGCACTGTTTAGGGTGAGGTCTTTGGTTTCCACAGGAGGAGCTGAACTATTTCCCTGGTTTTCAGCCGCCAAGTCTTCTGAGTGCAGCTCATTTATGTGCAGCTGCAGGTCATCCACCGAAGAGAAAGCCACCGAACACTCACCACAGCTAAACGGCATGGTGGCTGCGTCCTCCGAATCCTCGTCCATTTTCTCTTTATGTTCATTCTTCTTCTGGTGACTCTGCAGATGCCTGGCCAGGTCGTTGTACTGGCCGAAGCACTTGAGGCACACAGAACAGACATAAGGGCGTAACTTCTCATGAACAGCTGCCTTGTGCTTCTTGAGGTGTGCTTCATTCGTGAAACTCTTTCCATAAACTGAACAATCCAGCTGCTGTGTTTCTACATGCACATCCACTTGGGCAACCTCAGTCGGGTTGCTTCTTTCTGTCTCCTCAGATGCAGCTGCTTCCGCCTGGTTGGAGAGTTCTGATCCGAGTGCAGAGCTCTCCGCTGTAGAGACCAGTTTGTCAGTAGCTGCGCCTTTTCCAAAATGAACACTCTGGTGTCTGACCAAACCGGACGCCTGACTGAAGCTTCTCCTGCAATGCGAGCAACAGTAAGGCCGCTTGTTGGAGTGGACGCACAGCTTGTGCCTCCTGAGGTGGGGGACTTGTTTAAAAACTTTCCCGCAATCATCACACGTTTTGGATTTAACTGGATCCACCAGCATCACCAGAGAGGCTGGAGGCTCGTCACTGGATCCAGGGTTTTCCTCGCCGGCTGCCTCATCTGCTTTGGGCTGCGAGTGAAAGTGCTCTATGTGTCGGAGGAGAAAGCTCTCTGTGGTGAACGAGAGAAGACAGTTGGAGCAGAGGAAAATTGGAGACGACGCACTCTCACCGCTTTCTGCAATTTCTGAGGAAAACGGGAAAATAATGAGCAACTTAGTCTGACTAGATCTCAAACACATTTTTGGTGAAAGATTTGGGAAGTGAAAGCTACCTGTTCTGCTCATCTTCAAAGACAACATGTCAGACCAATCTTTGCTGAGGTGGGCATGCAGTTTGCTGCTCGGCCACACTGTGAGCTCATCTCCAGTCTGGACGGCGCGGCAGCAGTGGAACAGGATGCTGCCTTTGTACTGAACGGCCAGCACGTTGGCCTCGTCCTTGCTGCGAGCAAAGTTCACATACCTATGCACAAACAAAGACCGGTAGAAATATGTTGAGTACAACATGAAGCTGAGCCCAATAAACAAAAAAGTTGATTGTAAATTACAGCAATCAACTCTTATAATTGACGACCAGCTTTTTGAAATGTTTTTGCTGGCATTTTGAACATTTATCTCTGATGATGAAATCCTAGTCCTTGATGCTGGAAAGCCTCCTTGCCATTACCATAAACTTTATCTCCCTACACAGATTTTCTTTTAGATTAGAGTCAGGAATCTGGCTAGTCTACTCCAAATCTGGACTATAACTTTCACGGAGATAAAAATGTGTTGTTACAATTAGGATTATTTAAATCTAAATTTGGATTCAACTGGAAAAGCCACGATCCACCACTTAGTCAGCCAGTTATCACAATTAATTAAAAACCTTTTTTTTTATATATCTACCCTGAGAAATAATCAGCATCTAAAACACCAAAAAAAAAAAAAAAAAAAGGTTTTACTTCCTCACTGAATGCCAAAACCCCCCACACTTTCTGTCTTTCACATACTTCTGCAATTTGTTTGGTGTTTCATACAAATATAAAGAAACACACTTTGGAGCTCATCTTTGGAGCAATCTTGGGCACAAGATTGTCAGCAACTGTTCAGATGTATTAAAGTGTAATATGATCTTATGAGATAGAATTAAGTTGCCTAAGAAAAGATTGTGACAGCCTTTATGAGCCCTGATAAGGCAAAAGCAGGCCAGCTAAGACTCGCCCCATAAGCTGATATTTGGTACACCAGGGTTATTTACGTTCTGTTTGACTAAACTTTATAGATGCCTCAAAAGAAACCTTTGAAACCTAAGACATTATTGTAGTTCTAGAAACATAGACCAAAGTTCACCACTTAGAAACGGTTAAGTTTGTAAAATTTCTGCATGTGCTTGCACAGATGATACACCCACTGTTGTTGAGCGTGAACCTATCAAAAATGCCCCATCAATTTTACTCTAGTTCACAGTAAACCTTCGCTGTGCTCCTGCTCAAACATTCAGAATTCAATACCTCATCCAATTTGAATAGGAATCACTGGTGGCATCTATGTACTCATACTGATCTTCTCCTTTGTAAATCTGAAAAACATTACAGTAAAATATTATAAGCATGATGACACACACAAGGACTTTTTAATTTGCTGTTTGGATTCAGGACTACTAAAATGATTTTAAACTTTCACATTATGTCACATTACAACCATTTAACATCAATATATTTTATTAGAATCTTATGTTCAAGGTTGCTGTCCTGCTGGAAGGTGAACGGTCACCCCACACTTAAGTCATCAACTTATTTTATTATCATTTTTTGTACAGCACTTTGGTGCAGTTTTAAACCTGTTTTTAAAGTACTATATAAATAAATTTGACATTGACATTTCATTTGTAAGCAAAATAAAACCTGTGGGTGATTTTTCTTACACTCTACAATTGTGCTATACTTTACAAGGAGCTGTCTTATAAAATTCCCCCCAAAAATACACTGACGTTTGTAGTTTCAATGTGAAACAATGATACTACAGAGTTGGGGCTGCAGGTTTGCAAACGCAAGGGATCATAACTCACCTCCCAAGAAAAGTCACTAGTTATAGCATTTTCTTTCACTGTCACTTCCCCCTCATACGGTCCAAAATGCATTCCTGGAGACAGTGCTGGACCTTGATTTATTACACCTACTCCTGCACTGGGAATACTGGATCTGCCTATCATCAGGCCAAAGGGTAAAGTGAGAAGAGCTCGCTGTGGGACACCCATGGTCGTTGGAAAGTCAAGGATAAATGATGGACCATTAATGTCATCAGGATTACTCTGATCCTGAAAAAGAGGCAGACACTCCTCACAACCTGGAAATGTAAAAGAAAAATAGAATATTAAAGTGAATGTACTTGTGTGGCTGAAATGTGTTAAAAGGAAAATATTTTCAAAAATTCCAAAATTGTAACAAAATATTTTCTGTATTATTCATAAAAGGATTCATAATTTGCACAAAAATAACTCTACAAAAGATCATTTCTGCATGCTAATAAACAAAGTGTGTTATTATCATTTGGCTACAGGTTGCGTTTGCTAAGCTACCATGAACATTGATACCAGCTTGTCCAACACAATGTTCTACCGGTTTAACAGGTAACTCTTCATTATAAAAAGAAAGGAAAATGAAATAAACTTACAGAAGCCATCTTGGCCCTCGGTGCTTTCTTCCTGTCCCACAGTGCTCAGCAGTTTCTGGAGTGACGTTTCAGTCGACTCTAAATCAACCACCACTTTAGGCACAAACAGAGGTGCAAAGTTAAGAGGTAAACTTTTATTTCCTAAAAAGCTTAAAAATATGGTTATCACATGTTACCTGCCGGGGTGCTGTTCTTCAGAGAAAGGCCCTCCTCGGTTTCAACAACCTCCTCGGTTGTCTCAACCCACTCCACTTCACCATTCTTGTTCGACATGAGTAAAACCTCTGCAGGAAGTGAAAGGAAGTTAGTAAAACCTCTGATGGCGTCACTTTTATTAGTATGAGATCAGCAGATATCCCACAAATTCATCACATATCTCCTATGCATTTTTCAATACTGGTCCACTTTGTTGCGTAAATACACAAGCCTCACTGCGAACTTCTCTGGAGACTGCAAATGTTTCAACTTTTAGAGAACCTTCAAAGACTATACTGTCTAAGAGTTCTCTGAGGATTTGTCTCAACATTGACAGTGGAATGTTCCTCAAAAGCTCCATGAAAGTTAACAATTTTTGCAAAGTAACCTGGAGAAGGCTCTCTATAAATTAGAACACCCCTATGCTTTCTGTAAGGTGAAGACATCTGTAAGCACAGAATGTCCCATAAGACCACAAAATGCGGAAGCTTTAGAAGACATTTAGGGAACATTTCCAGGAGTTTTGAAATTCTCTAACATTTAGGGAACATTTACAAACAGTCTTCTAATAAGACTGTTCCCTAAAGCACTGTCAAGGCACACTGCACACCATGTTCTGTTGCCCTGCTTTAAACACACCTGATTCAGTCTGGCGTTTAGTAAGAACCTATTAATCAGCCATCAAGTGCACTGAAACAAGCAAACACATAAAACATGCAGGGCAGTGTGACTAGAGGATCAGGGTTGGGAAACTCTTCCCTAAAAGAATGTTAAAAAGTCTATCACATCAACTGAAGCTTCTCTAAAACGTCAACGTCAAGTTCCAGAAAGCATATAGGAATCGTTCAATAAAAGTTCGAAAATCTCGCATCTTCAAATAACAGAAGAGGAACGTTTACAGGAAACGTTCGCTCAAGGCTAATACATCTTTAGAGAATTCACACTGAATCATAATAACGTTCCTAAATGTGTCTAAGTTCAGTTTCCCGTTCTCTGTCACACACCGTGTATGTAACCTTTAAGGAATATTACTGCAATGGTCCAATAAGGCTAAAATTTGCTGGGCAGTAATTAATCTGTTCTCAGTTATGACGAACAACAGTTTATCAAATTGAAATAACCGTACATCATAGTTTTAACTGTAACATGTTAATTAGCCTCACATAGCTAAATATTACATCCTGACGTAAAAAAAAAATTAAATCCAATTTACGTAATAATAGATTAAAAAGTAAAAAAAAAAATCACAAACCTTTTTGAGTTGCAGCAACTCTAACATCGAAACTTACAGTAAATTGGTTTCAAAAACCACATATTTTGACCGTTAGCAACATGAGGTCCGGTAAGAGGAAGTTACTCCGGTGTTACACTACAACACCGGAAGTAAACACAGAAAACTTTCAGCATAAAGGAAGACATCGCGTTTTTAACCAAACAAAAGAATAGCGTCTTGTGAAATACATTTTTCCCGTTTCTCGTTTTATAGCACAAATAAACTGTATAATGTAGACAAGAATTATATTCATAATCAAAACTCCCACCTACTCGGATGTAGTTATGTATGGAATAACTGCAGCGTCCTCAAAGTAATGTGTCGGCGCCGCTGGTGTAGTGGTATCATGCAAGATTCCCATTCTTGCGACCCGGGTTCGATTCCCGGGCGGCGCACGTCTTTTTTTTTTTTCTTGTTCCAAAGTTCATTGCAGATCAAAGCTTAAGAATAATATTACAGGGTAGTTGCAAGATGTAAAGAATTGCTTCATTTTTTATTTTGGACTCAGATACAGTGCACAATTACTAGGCTATTTATATTTTTGAGGATATGTTTTATTAACGACTTTAGTTCACCTAAAATGTTACTAAACCTCAGATATAAAATAAATAAATATATAAATACACAAATATTAGATCTGAATTATTAAAAAGTAAAAATGGGGTTTTACCTTTCGTACTAGCATATTGATCATAGCACAGTGCTACTGTTTTTGGCAAGAAAGAATAAACAGTTCTAAAATTAAAAAAATTAAAAACGAAAATTTACAAACCAATATTCAGGTGCTTCCTTACCATCTCAAGTAAATGTGGAAGAAAAGAAAAGTGTTCTCAGGTTTAAATGTGATTTATTAACATTTGATTTGTTCTAATTGGTGTCTTTCCTTTTACAGCAAGAATGTGTAATGAAGTTTATAAGCGGTCCAGTGATTCAGAGAGAAGGCAGCATGTGAAGAAGAAAAGTCTTCGTCATCCTTCAACATGGATAATCATTGTTGCAGTGGTAACATGCAAGATACCTTCCAAATATTTCCAGTGAAAAGCCAAACATGCTTCAGGATTACTGGATATTAATATATCACATACTGAACTCTCTTGATCACTCTATGCTCCCTGTTCAAGTTCGTGCACCCAAGGTATTTTCTTTTCTGAACATGCTGTGTCTTTGAATTTACACTAGAGGCCAGCGTTGTATTATGTGTTTGGTAGCTGCAGAACAAATTCCAACAATGTTTTTTGTCTTCACTTTTAGATTGATTTGGCTGTATTTTTTTTTTATTACTAAAAGTAGAGTTGAAGCCAGATATTTATACAGACTTTCTGAAAAAAACCCAGCTTATTTTTTTCTCTGTTTGACATTAAGTCAAACTATTCTTATTTCAGGTCAATTAGGATTGCAAAAATAGTCTCTTTTTGCCTGAAGTCAGAACAATGAAAGATATTTTTTGTACTGTATTCAAAGTCAGAAATTTACATACACTAGGATTACTATACCTTTAACTAAGTAGGTGTAGCCCAAATGATGATGCCTTGGTTTTGCAATGAATCTGACAGATTACTCCATAGCATTGAGTTAACTACAGACAAAACTTTAGATGTAACCGCAAACATGCAGCTTCCATGAATATGAGTAATAATAATATGAAAGAAAAAAAAACCCTAAGAAATCAACCAAGATATCAGAAAGAGAACTGTGGATTTTCATAGGTCAGGTTCACCATACGGTTGAGGAGGGAGATAGGTTATGCGCATAAAAAAGAAAGTGTTTTTAGTGTGAAATGTACATGTCAAGCCAGAACAAAATAATAATCGTGTGAGGCTGGCTGAGGCTCATTAGACAGTGTTATTTTCCACTGAAACAAATTCTGAACTGAGATGGGCTGAAATGCAACTCAGAGAAGAAGAAGCCATGACTCCAAACATTATTCTACCAGGAGAAGGAATGGGCCAACATTTCACCAAAAGTCCCCAAAACATTTGGATCATGTTATGCAATTTAAAAGACAAGACTAAAAACTACAAATAAACATAGAAATTAAAGTAAAACAGATCTTTCATTTTACTGAGATGTAGCAAATAGAAATCAAATATCAGTTAGGTAAAAACAGCAATGCATCTTTTCATCCAGTGTATTTGCATATCTAATTTCGACTACACATACAGATTGAAAAGATCTGGGTTACACCTCTGTTTTGCTATTTCAGCTTCTGTGGTTTTCGTCAAGTTTGTCATCAGAAGAAGCAGGTTTTGCCTCGTCCAGGGACCTTCCACCCAGCCACCTGCCCTCCAGACCCTCATGCCTCCAGGGCATCATTAGGAGTGACGAGGCTAAGGATCAGGGAGGGGAGGTCCTCTGCTTTGACAGCCACATCAGCACAACAGTGAGGGGCTTGTGGATATCAAAGCATAGTGAGGTGGAGCATTGACTCCACTTTTGGATTCTGTTCATTCACAAGTACGCCAAAGCTAATTTGATTTCGTCTGCAGAAAACTGAGAATGGAGAATCTTTTTATTTTTCCCTGTGGTGGTGAGAAGTAGACAATACATCCCCCCACCCCTACTGCATCCCAAAGCTTGGTTTAGCTTTACCATGCAAGACCCCCTCCCCACCACACCATTGTTTCATCAGGTATGGAGCCTTTTGTGTGGGACTGACGCAGCTGCAGGGGTTTTCAAAAGCGTAAAATCAAAGTTAAAAAGGGGAAAGTCTTCATGGAGGAATGCACTTAGACTTTCAGAAGGCTCTTTTGGGGTTTGCAGTGTGGAGGAGGGTGCATCCAGGTTTATATATGCGTGAGGAGAAACTTTAAAGAAATGACGGTTGACCCCCTTGTGGTCTTCAAGTGTAGGAGGTGGGGTGAGGACCTGGTTTCGAACTACGATCTATCTGGATCTCCATAACCAAAGGCTCATGTTTGCATCATGGTTCAATTGTCAACATAATTTATCAGTTTTTGTCATGCCGCGTCAGCAGCATCTTTGAGCTGCTGACTGAATCTGAACTAATGCGAGCTTTCCAGGCCAGGTCAGCCTACTGCAGTCACGCTGCAGAACGGGATTAACCATTTGCATGGAATTCAGACGTGCAGGCCGAACCTGCCCCGAAGCCATTTGGATATCACACCGTTACCACGTCTAATGATCTGAGAATCAGACGCAAAGGTTCAAAAGATATGCAAATAAAGGCACTCTCATGGGAATCTGAGTCATTAAAAGAGAAAATGTGCAGTCATGTATTTTTCCGCCACAAAACTGAATTCAGTTTTGCTTAATCATATTGCCACAAATTACGGCATGGCAAGTCACTTTTCAGACAGATCCAATACAATCCAGTCGTGCAATCACATTCAGATCCAGTTGGGTCCTAATTGTAACACAGTACAGTCAGAATTAGTTGATCGTCAAATATTCAATAAATACTAAATGTCATTTAAACAACTAGATAAAGTCAAACAGTGAATGACAATGTCTAATTTATTTGTATGGCACATTTAAAACAACAGCAGTTGACCAAAGTGCTTCACAGTTTACAAAGATTCAAACAATACAAATAAAACAGTGAAAACTCATGTTACAGAGGAATTTATTTCAAACATTTATTTTTTAAGCAGTTTTGATGATTATGGCCGACAGCTACAGAAATCTCAAGATTTGGACATTTTCACAGCAGCACAAGATCAGTAAGAATGGTTTTTAGACATACAGAAATATCATTTTATGGTCTACACAAACTAAACTTTACAAAAGTAGCTACAATCAGGTTGTCAATACATATTGTATTCAATAAAAGGACAGAGATTTCATTTGGCATTTCTGATATGCATTTCTGCTTTGAGTTATTTTTTTTATTGGCAAAGTAATTAGCCTAATGACATTTTTCTAAAACACTGAATATCGGATTTTTTTATTAGCTGTAACCTACAATCATAAAGAAAAAATCCAAAAAAATATGTAAAAATATTTTCCCTTCGTGTAATCACTCTACTGAAACCAATAAATGTTTAGATGATTTCTTATTTATTAAGATATACAGTACTTATATATTGGAAGAATAAAACAAGTCAAGCCTTGGCAGAATAGCAACACCAGCACAAGGGACAAGCACCTCCATTTCACTTAAGCCTTGCTGTGCATGAGCATCTCTCTGAGCGCTCAGTAAGGCGTGCATCAGAAAACCAAATCCATATGCCTTTCTGACCACATTTGCAGATAGAAATCATGAGTGAAAGTAAATACAGCCACAAAAAGGGGAGGCAATTAAGAGGAACACCATTACTGAGATATATCGCTGATTAACATCCACATCAAGCCAGGCTGAGCAGATAAGAGGGTATCTGATTGCGCATCGACCGTGTCTTGGCTTTACCACTGCAGCAGGAGGATTCTTGTTTTCTGGAATTGGACCTCATAGAGATCAGAGGGGCTTCTTGATTGAGCTCCAAAGAGCTAAGTGAAACCACTGTGACCACACATGAGGAAGATGTACAAGACCCCTGCTTCCTACCAACTTCTGTGCGATGATTGAGCAACGCTGGTACTCACCGATAGCGCCACAGACGCATGGAATTAGTCGTTTGCTCGCTTTTTCCACAAATGTTCTGGTTACTTTGCCTCAACCATGACTGCATATTGTAGAATATGGTTAAGATAGAAGACAATTGAGTTGCTAAGTTGATGAAAAAAATCTTTACACCAAGTGATACATTTCATGTTAATTTTGGTGCAGGATTGCAGGGTTGCTGGATTTTTCTAAGATGTAAAATTTTTTGTAGACATAAAATGTCTGAAAACTTTTCATGACTTTAACCTTATTGCCCTAACAACACTGGTTTAGTTTGTTTGTGTCATAATATCAAGTCATTTCTGTTACAAATCGTTTAGTTGTACGGAAATATTTTCCATTTCTTAATATGGCACTTTACTTTAATATAGTTTGAAAAGCTAAAATACCCCTGGACAAATAAAAAAAAAATAAAAAATACTCCCAGAACTTTGTCATAGTTTGTATTGCATACAAACTATGACAAAGATATTTGGAATATTTTTATACAAACTAACACAAAACAGTGTGTAAATCTGGAGTCGAAGCTCCTGTATGTGCTGCTCAAAACTGCCAGTTTACTGCAACTGCAGAACAACTTTATACACAGTCATCAGGGCATGTTTGCTAGTCTTTGTGTTTATGGCAGGTTCTGTGGTGAGGAAGGAGCTGAAAAGGGAAGGATGATTGACAATGTAAAGACCCTCCTCTTGATTGGTTAGTTTTGGTTGTTTCCAACAGAGCGGTGTATTTCAGATATCAGCACCGTCAGTAGAAGGCACAGAAGCTTGACTTTTTCTCAGATGATCTCTCTCATATTGCACTATCAGGACATTGTGAGAGTTTTAACAAATATGTAAAAAATAATAAAGAATAAATAAACATACTTTTTATCAATGTTACCTGCTGCAGCTTTAACCATCAGATGTAAAATGATCGACATCTCCTTTAGAGCGCTAACCAAACAAAAGGCACTGATTAGCCACAGGTGCGTGAAATCAGCAGGTGGACCATATCTCCAGCAAAGTGTCAGTGAGTGAGATCACACTCTCATGGGTTCTGACACATTGGTTGTTGAAACCAATAATTATCCTTCCACTTCACAACTATGCACCGCCTTTTGTTGGTTTATTACATTTTGTACAACCCCAATAAAGCACACAGATGTTTGGGGTCATGGTGTGGAATATCTGGAAGAGTTTAAAAATTGATCACATTTCAGGGCACTGCACACAGTGTAAGGCTTATGAAGGATGTAAACAAAATTAGAAATGCTGCTGCGGCATGCATAATAGCTAAGATCGGATGTTTCTGTACACGTTTTCACAGGCAGCTCTGATTTATAGCTGCAGCTCTGTGGGAACCCCCTAATACTGTTTAACTGACGTCTCACTCTTCATTACATTCACGTCAACACACTGATCCTAAGATGTTAGCTCACAATCAGTATCCAAAAACTCCATAGTCAGTTGACTCCAATCAACAAATTAAACATTGGAAAGTTTATTCTTTATAATCTGTCTGATTATTGAATTTTTGAGGTTTTCATGGCATGTCAGTGTGAATGTGCTTGAGTTATTGAGCTATTAAACCAGAGACTCGACTGCCACAGACTGACCTATGATCTGAATGGCCCCAACAGTCCACACAAAGCTGTCCCAGACACATATAGGCGACAGAGTTAAGTGTCATAATTTCACTATTTTCTCAGACATAAATACACAGACGCGAAAGTCAAAAGGTCAGCTGCATAAAACTTCCTTATTCAGAGGTCAGGAGAAGATGGAGGAGGAGGTAGGGGTGGCACTTTGGAACAACAACCCCATTCAAATGGGAAAAGCTGCTTCCTGCCTCAAAGTGAACAGAAAATTAATTGTAAAGCAGGACCAAAGAAGTCCACATGCTTGACAGAGGAAGAAGAAAACATTTCAGAGTTGCATCTGAAAATTACAGGTTCCATGTTACTTGATGTTCCCAAGCAAGCCATTTGCCATGTTGCTATTTAAAGCTCCATCATGAAACTGCAAGAAAAACTTTGTATCATTGTTTCTTTCTTAGTTTGACATTTGATCTGGCAAACAGCAGCTTACTCAAGTCAAATGCAGAGATTTGCTCTTCTGTAGATCCCGACACCAGCAGAGGTCTCACTTTCTTAAAAAATGTCATTATTCAAGTTCATGTGAAAAAACTGAGATATAATATGCATATTGTCTGTATAGGATAGCTACATCCTGCAGAGGATAGTACTGGAAAGTCAAGATGCAGCTTGAACCAGAGTGTATGCTAATCAAAAAAAGCCTGGACTGTTGGGGAAAGTTATATTTTAAGGTAAAGCACAACTTTATCTTAAAGGAGATAATTTTTGCATGAAAGTACTCTTTACAGTAATACTACCTTAAATATTATACTCTTTAGCATTACTTTAAAGAGTTAAAGAGAGAAAGTGATTTATTGAAAAGCTTTTAAAAAAACAAATTTTGTTATTTACATGGAATCTTGTTTATGAGAAAACTAAAACCAAACCTTTTTCAAACCATCATTTGGTGAAATAATTCAATAGTTACTTTTTTGCAGCTACCTTTTCAGGGTGAAAATGTCTGGAGGTTTTTGTTGGGCAGAAAGACTTAGAGCAAGTTACAGAGGACAAGCACATCCCACTGGCCAATCACAAACCACAAAACGATTTTAGTATAGGCAACCATTAATCACTTAAGGATTAGGTCTGCTGTTTTTACAGTAAATATCCTGTCTGTTCTTTGCTTGACCTGATCTCAGGAGAACTGAGGAAAACCAACAGGTGTCCTAGTTTTGGATATCTCACAGCTCAGTGGGGCCCTCAGTTTGTTGTCACAAGTGCTGGGAGACAACACTGATTCCTGCCATTTATGAGTTTCTTTTCTTTGAATGTCAAGTGCAACATCTTTTTTTTCTATTCTTGACATCAGCGGGATGACCAATATCAGCAGCAGATGTTTTGAATGTTTTCTCAAGCACCGTTTAGGTACTGCTGGAGGACGGTGGCCATCAGACAATTAGCTGCAATTTAATTTCTGAGCAAATTAATAATTTGAATTTATTTTAGTTTTGCTCATGTAACTTGAGATTTAGTTGGTTCAGATTTAAAGGAATGCTTTTATGGAGTCGCATATATCTTAAATAACAATAAAAACCCCCCACTTCTTTACCCCTTGGTGAGACACTTTTGCTCGGATAGAAATAATTTAATATTATAAGTTCAATATACAGACACAGAATAATTTTGACTTGTAATGGCTTTTTTTGGATTTATGTTTTTTGTTTGTTTTCAAAAACAAAAACTTATATAGGATGTACATTAAAAATACTTCACTGGCTAGATTTCCTACTTGTCTCACCTTTTAAATGGAGCCTCTAATATTTTTTGGTCTTTTTTCTTATACAATTTTCATCTTAGGTCTCGTCATCTTGTATTAGTTTATAAGTATTTTTTGTCTGGTTCATGGAAGGTGATTTATTTTTGTTGTTGACTAAAGTAATATTACTTTAAAGAGGTATTTTATCCAAAAATGATCTAAATCAGGTTATTTTCAAAATACAAATGTGTTCCGATTATAATGCATTTAAAATTTATAGAAGCAATGTGTCTGTGTGAAATTTAAGGGGTGACTTATAGGAAAAATGTGCTAGCCTGAGAAAGCAAATAAACTTTTAGAAATATGGGAAAACTGCTGATCAACACCACTTTCACGATAACTAGATGGACTTTAAAAGCAAAAAAAAAAACTTTTACAAAGGATTGCATAATACAATGACAATGTCATTGGTGAAAGTCGTGCACTCCCCTCTTTTTCCCTCCACAATCCATTGAATCCCGCAGCTTCTCGTCCTCCCTTCCCCCAGAGTACAGCTGTGAAAACAGTCCATATTATTGCCATAATTGTTTCCATGTGTGGCCTGTTATTTCAATGTGCCAAGCTGGACGAGTCAGAAATTGAGTCTGTTGCTGTAAAAGCACAAATACTTCCTGGCTACTGAGTTCAATAAATTCTGACGCTTCAGATCAATTATTGGCAGCTGATTTCAACTTTCTAATGTGTAAAACAAACAGTCTGATTAGAAAAGCTGTGAGAAGGAAAACGACTCATCATACTTGGGTCTGTTGTGGTTAACACTTCCATATTGTTGTTCCTCATCATACTGCAATAAAACACAGTGATAAATCTGTTTGGCTGACAGGTCTTACTTACATTTTACAAAATCTGAAACAGTTTCAGATGTTGCGATTTGACAGCTTGCTATAAATCAACAGGTTTATCAAAGATAAGCATGTTTCCAAATTATTGCCTCAGTTTTTGCTTTTTTTTGCATACATATTTAAATTGCACATGCAAGGTTTTTTGGGCTTTCAGTTTTGTTTATTGCTTTAATTAGCCAAATTGTCTTGGTGCTGCAACTTTATGCCTCCTTACTAACATACGTAGTTTCATGAAGTGGCTTGCAGAAAGAAATAATACTTTTTGAAATTTTTCACATTTTGTCACGTAACAACTTTGGTTGCTTTATTTTAACGTGAGTTTATTTGACCGGCAAGCACATAATGTATGCTTACTAAAATTGAATTACAAATCACCCCTTCTACTAAATAATATTCATTGGACCAGATTGCCTTAAACATATATGTGGAAAAAAAAAAAGCATCAAAAGTTAAAAAAAAAAATTTCCTCAGTTTTTCATGCAGAGGTTTACCAATTTTCCTGCGATCTGCTTGAAAAGAATAACTTTAGACATTTACATTAGACATTGTAAAATGATTACAGTACCATTCAAAAATAGAAATATCCTCTGAACTTTCAAACATCCCAGTAACTAATAGATTTTATCATATTTGTTGTGATAGACTATTGACCTACTGACAAGACGGTGGCCCAAACATTCAGAGATAGAATTGGTTTATATCAAATCAAAATAATGTGTTAAAATGGCCAGTGATCAATTCACCCCTTAATCAACTGTGCTAAGGCCTAAAATTTGTTGTGCAGGTGCCCTCAATGCAATCTGACAGAGTTTGGGATATTTTGGTAATGATGAAATGGTAGAAATATGCCATACTGGGTCAAAATGTATTTAAAATCCATCATTGTGTTTCCTAAGAGTGCCGAATCTCAAACAGAATCTAAAGAGTAGCACGAGTCTGAATATTTACGACTCCTTTCTCAGAAAATCTGCAAATGGCAAGATCAAGAATGTAACCGACCCTTTTGCAGCTGCAGCTTTTAACAGTTATTGCTTCAGTAAAAGGTGTTCTGCTCAGGCGTTTGGGTTACTGTTCTGTTTTTCTTCAACAATAAAAGCACAAAGTGAGAGTGACATTGCCGGAGTTGTCTTACTCACACAATACCTCATGTGCTTCAGGCGAACGGGAGTGTGTGTTGGTTAGTGTTGTCAGATGGTTAAAATTCCTCACAGAGGCTGTGAAAAAAATTAGTTTTACATGTTGAGAAGTTCCAGCAGAAGGAAATAAACAAAAGGAAAAGCCATAGAATAAGCCCTATGAGATATAAATAACAAGAACTGTTTTGGACGCCACTTTTCCAGTCAGCGACTGAGGTCATATTGGCAATAAATGAATAAATTATAAAAAGAGTCACAAAAATAGAAAATTTAACACAAAGTTTCAAACAGGAAAAAAAGCACATGGGAAATTAGAGCTAAAAATTAAAAAGAACTACATTGAAGCTTATTAGATTTTTAAGTAAATTTTTTTAGTGAGCAAAAATAATATTTGCATTCAAGCTGTCTTCTTTCTCCTAAAACCCATAAATGAAAACAAAGTGTAAAAAAATATATTAATAGTTTAGTGAAAATGTAATAATGTTTAACCTCATAAATTGATATATATCAATTACAATTTTCGTTCCAAAACCAATTTCTATGTGTGCTTGAGATCATTTGACTGCTGGATTGCTTAGTCATGTCTAAGTTGTATCATCCTGCAGTTGTTTTGAGGTGAAGTTGGAGAATATTTTAGGCTGCAGTCCTGCAATGCACCATTAGCTACAAAAAAACCCCTTAGTAACCTGAAAAAAATTGCAGCTCAAATGCACCCAAAACGGGAAAGTTGACTGAGGACAAAGATCAGGTGAGTACCATTTGAAAGGAAGGACCCAAATATCTTGGTCTGCCTGGCGACTACGTAACAAGGCAAATGCTGCTGGAACCGCAACTTAAGTGCAATCACCAAAATCATAGCTGATATTTGGGAACCAAGTGGAGAAGTTCTTAAACCTCTATTTTGCACACACATGCTGTTTACATGGATGCTGATGACCTCCTCTGTTATTACTAATCTGAAAGTAAACCACAAATCCCAACAGTGAGAGTAATGTTTTGAAAAAGGGTTGAGTCACAGTAAGACCATTTTTGAACCCCTCTTCATGGCTGATTAAAGCAAGCTAGTGACCTGCGATCACAGCTCCAGCTGGCACAGCCTTTATAAACAACCAGCTGCATTAAAAAGGGAACCTGTGATTTTCGAAACTGTAACAGTGGCAAACATCCCAAGGCTGGTTAGAGCGAAAGTGCAGGACAAAATTGACAAATCAAGTGCTGCATATGGCTTCACTGTGCTGTGAAAAGTTCTCCAGAGATGTCAAGATACCTACTGATACAAGCGGCTGCAGTTTTTCTCCAAATATCCATCTGCATGCTTCATACTGGACAGGTTTCCTCTCACTTTGAGTGTTTATCTCAGGCATGGTTTTCTCAGAAGTCGTATAACGATGTGTTCACTAGCAAGGACCACACCACAAAGATATGGATTTAAAGATTTATTGATTGAAAGTGTGAGGGGAGGAAAAGAGGGGTGATGGAAGGGATGAGGGAGGAGTGGAGTGGAGGGATGAAGGGATGAATGGAATAGATGAGGTCAACTGTGGAGAATGCTAGAGGCCTTGGGAGGTGAAGACTCTGCATGGGGACTTGTCTTCAGGACACTGTGCATCTTTATATTTCCCAGGCCCACATCGGATCCCCAAAAGAGTCTGATTTTAAATTCAACTGAGAAGAGAGTGAGCTTGAAAGAAGTCACTGAGATTTACTTTCATCTTTCGGGAGAAAAATAAATGAAGATGATCAAGACTGAGAAGGAGCTGGACATGAAGCTTTTAGTACTAGAACCACATTAGAACTGAAAACAAACAACAATAGCGTAGGATTTGCGAACGGAGACAAATCTGGCCAGGGCGGACTAAGGCAGAACCGGTTAAAGTCGCGCCGGTGCAGAAGCGACTAAAATTGACTCAGGGGGACTGAATACAAATGTATGCTACACTTTTCAGAACTTTATTTCTGTTTCTGTCACTTATCAACAATGTGCACAAAATAAAATAAAAATAAAAAAAAATACACTAATTGAAGGAGTGCATAAAATTAACTTGCTTCAGTCCAAGAGATAACACTCTCTATTGGATTCAGTTTTTTAGGACATTTTTTTTTTTTTTTTTTTTACCCTCCTATCATTATCACTATGTATTTCATCACACATGTAATTCAAGATGTACATGCCAGAAAGCAAGATATTCAATGCAATAGAGGTATAAACAAGATCAGACTGCAGGATAAGAATTCCTTGTTATGCACATTTTGATATTTAAACAGTCTGCTGTAGGTTAGCGGTGGCTATACTTGTGCTCTACCGGCACTTGTAAACACGGCTTCCATGATGAACAAGGTGCTAACAGGTTTCAGGGCATGAAAGGAGAGCACTAAGAGGAAGTTCCATGTTTGGTTCCAGCTTTGCAGAAAGCATGCAATGAACTTTGTCCAGAAGTTAAAGAAAGAGTAAACAACAATTAATTAGTACTTGTCATGAGGTCATCCATGCTGTCAGATGAGTAGCTTACAGATGAGTAAGTTGGTGATATTCTGAAAAAGTAATGACGCATGAGAAGAATCAGGTGAAATAGTAGCTTTTTGTTATGTTGATTTGATATGACATTTATGTTTGCTCGGAAAACATTTCTTTGTTACTTCTCAGCTGCAACATTTCTGAGGTGGCCAAACTATATAAAAACATTGTGATGCCTTAATCAAGGATTCAAGAATTTTTTTTTTTTATTTGTCATACCATTTCGCAATTGCTTGTTTGTGGTACGAAATTCAGACTCAGGTACCAAATTGAGAAGCTTAATAAATAAATAACTGAGACTACATTAAGTTGGTACTGTCAGCGGTGGAAAACATTACTATGAAAGTAACTGTTGTTTATAGAGTTAAGCTAAGCTGTATTGAATGCTTTTTAACTCTTACAGTGACTCATAAATGGAATATTGACAAGTAAAATAGCAATCACTTTAGGAGGCGGAGAGCACACTGGCTGAAGCAGAGAGCAAAGCCAAGCACAAAATCAACTGCATTAAAAGAAAATTATATCTGCAGAGCCACAAAGTGCAGAGCCGGTACACGATAAAAGAAAAATGTAGATAGGTACCATGGCAACATTTTTCCTTCAGTAATACAAACAAACAGCAGGAGCAGAGAAGGAAAAGTTGAAAGAACATACCAATTAAATGATTGTCTTATGCGCTTTAAAAAAAAAAAAAAAAATAGCCGGTTGACATGCATCAATTGCTTTTGTTTGTTACTGTGGGTGCACTGAAATGATAATGTGCATATATCATTGATTAGAAATGGAAAAAATCGATTTGAAAGATGTGCAGGAGAGAATGGAACCTTGTTAACAAACTACACCGGATAGAATTGGTGACGATGGGTTGCTGCACTTACACAACCTTTTAATTTGCCCATACACGAAAGAGTAATTCTTTTGTGATTGATATTTTTGAGGTTGTACCAGGTTAGGTAAATTCTGATCTGCATGTCAACTCCAGCTTTTTCTCTTCCTGTCAATGTAATACTATGCCTTTGAAGTACGAACAGAACCCATCTGAGAAAATCCATTAAAGAGTCACAGATAAAACTCTTTAATGTGTGATCTGTATTCTGTTGCTTTGCTTATCAGTAGGCACCAGCTGAGAGTTAAAAATAAATAAATAAATGATTTCTCTTTCTTAAAGTGTTTGGAGAAAAGTTTTTAGTTGTTTTTTTTCTAAAGAAAATATATAAATTCAAAATATTCCAAATTTGATTAATGATCTTATTTCTTTTTATGTTTTACAGTGGTTATGTATTTTGTTTCTTCTCTACTGAGCTACAGTTGGTAAAAAGTATGTTGAGACAACAACAGACACAAGCATTTCAGTACAATCTCTTGGCTCTTTTTCTCTATAGCATTTATTAATTTATTTTAGTTTAGGTCCTATCCCTTCTACTATTCCCCTAATAAATTTCATAATGAACAAACCTCGGACAAAAACAAATTTTTTCATATTTTCATATTTCAGAACAACAAAATTCATGAGATGACAACCACTTACTGTCGACCAGCCAAGTAACCAGCAAAATTTGTGCATGTGAAATATTGAGGTTGTTTACTTAGACGTGCACAAAAGAAAGTTGAAAACTGTTCAACTTTCTTGGTTGCTGTTGTGACTATCGCATTAGCAAACACAGCCTCACAAAAATAATTCAAAGTCTTTAGTGGAGCCAGATCACAAAGTAAAATTTAAAAAGAATGTTAAGTGTTCCTTTTTGTCTTCTGATACCACCAAATAAAATATTGGCTGTGAAATTCCTCCAGAAGTCACCAAATTAGTAAAGTCTGCCAATGATTAATTTCCCAACCTTGGAACATCTCACATGTAATAAATCAGTTGATTATTTGAAAACCTACCAGGATATAGATGTCCAACTAAACACCAGGTGTCAAACTCCTTCAGTGCTGTTGTCCTGCAACCTTTAGACTTGACTTAGCTTCAGCAAACCTGAATAGTTATAAGGTCTTTAGCAGGACTCTGTGGAACTTGAATACATAGCAAGGAGATAATTCAGCCACTTCATTCAGGTGTGTTGGACCAACGTTATATCTCAAAAGTTGCAGGACACTGACCCTTGAGGACCTAGACTGACCTACACTGACATGTTGGGCAACAGGCGCATTAATCCAAGAAGAAGCCAAGAAAGTCATTGTTGAAAATAGAGGAGTTTTCCTGTTCCTGATAGAGGCCAAAAAAATATTTGAGATATATTCGAACAAGACAGAAGTCCAGATTATAGTCCCATTGAGAATTTCAATCAAAACATAAAATTTGATGTTCAGATGCTTCCCATCCTTATAGCTTTAGTATTATTTATTATTAAATATTACATTTTTGCTATATCCACCCTTACGTATTTACAGAGGTAGAACACTGGAGCTGCATGGGCAACCCACTTATTTTGGCTTTTGCGTTGAGTATCTTTTACTAGCCACTATTGTAAACTGTTTTCATACACTCTGATTAATTTCAGGTGCAGCCACAGTAAAACAAAACAGTCTGGTTTCTAAGACTAGACGTAAACTTTATAGCGTTGAAGAGTTTTGCCAGCCCTAAAATAAAATGTCAACACGTACCTCTTTCTCTGCAGTGATCTGAGTTGCTCTCTTACTCTGTAAAAGTCTTGGATGGTGTGCTGTCTCAGACTTCTTGCACTGTGGCAGAGATCCAGATAGACTGTTGAGACACTAACTGGTCCAACTAAAAGGACAGATAACAATGTCTTTTTATAGACCGTTAAAAGCATTTTAAGAAATTAGAGCTATGGAGATGATAGGAGGTTTTATTTAAGGTTTACGTGAAAAACTCATGCAATGATGACAGGCAAGGTGATGAGAGTTGGCAAGAACCGGTATGTTTTGTAGGTGGATGTCAGAGGGAACTTTTATTAAGAGTGTTCAGTGTTTAACAGAAATATCTGGCAAGAGTTTCAGGTGCTGAGAAGATATGTAACACTCATAATATTTTACTTTCCAACCTATGTGGGGCAATTTCCAGGTGTGCATATAAAAGTGACTCTAAAGCCCAAAATAGGCTTTTGTGAAAACTGGCTAACCCGCTCGGAAAGAGTCAAAAATTGCTTTATAAATAATGCTGAACAGGCAGACGTCATTGACACTCTTTAATAAATTAATATTAAAAGTCTGGTTCTGTTTGTCGGCCTGAGGTCTTGCCATCTCCTCACGAGGCTGAACCAACCCCTGGCAGATTCAGATGAGGCTTCACAGGGAATCAAGCCAAGCAATTTCAGAAAGTGACGAGCGTTCGTGTCACCGTCTCACATTAATTTAACAAATGTGTGGAACGGAAACGAACATGGGGAGGTTACGCTTTAATCATTTTCTACCTACATTTCCAAAGTTCAACATTAAAACCCGTCATCTATAATGAAAACTTAATGAAGACCAAATGAGGAATAGCTTGGTGACTCGACATCTGCTGTTTAAAAAAATACAAAAAGGCATTCTGATGCCATGAAGATTGGTTCCCTCAGATGTGTTTACCTTGACTTATTTTGAGTTCAGCCTGTTTACTGGATACATTTGAAGGGAACAAGTTATACGGTCAAAGTGTTCCTCTATGGGAGTCGTAATGTCATTTCTTTGTTGCCAACAACTGAGAGAGTCCTTGATGCATCAGATCTTTTTTTAAATTTTATTGGACACTTTTCTGTTTTGACATCATGCAGCTTATTTTTCAAAGGTTATCTTTAAATATCATTTGACCTTTCTCAGTCAAGACTTGATGTAGTTTCTTTATTTAATTCATTTTACTTTTGTGGTTTTACTGGTTGAGTCAGACTTTTTAATTCTCCCTGAGGTGTCAGTTTGGTCAGACGATGCGTGACCTCCGTGAAGTAACGCTTGACTTAAAGCCGGTTAAGTTGTCTGAAAATTTCTGGACATTTTTTAAAGACCATTTTAAAGCACTTTTGTAAATGAAAAAAATAATGCATGGTTTCTGTCTGGTTTCTTACTTAACCAGAAAAATCCCTTTGGGAATCTTTGTATATATTCTTTTTCTCAATAAAGGATGTAAGAAGCACAAGCCATTCTGGAAATTTAAGTCTGTAACATGTACATGAAAGTATGAAAGGAACAACATATTACAGCTGGACAGAGATGCAAGGATTATTTTTCTGCAGATGCTATAGGCTATCATATGGGGTTCTGACAAAGCATTAAGAAGAGAATACCCTTGGCACGAGCAGAGCTTCTTAGGAAGACCAGACTCCCTTCACTGCGTGACTCTGCTAGTCTCTCCTTGACACATGAGATAAATGGCGCCACTGGATGACCAGCTCTACGTGTCAAAGACAAATGAGAGCCAACGAAACAGACAAAAGATGTCCCTGTCATTTGTGCGACAGTGTGGGTGTGAGTAATTTGTTACAGGTTTGAAGATGACATTAATGTAAGTGGAGTTAAAGCATTTATAGGGCCTCCAATGAGCTTATTGTGCATGCTCAACATGCCGTGGAAAGAATGGGAATCATCTTTTTTCATTAGATGAAAATGGAGGAATACAGATTTTTTCCTAAGATGAGCTGTCATTTAAAAATTGTTGAAAACAAGTCTAACTACTTTGCGTTTCTATGGTTTTAATACCAAAAACATCAACAAGATGATGCATGGAGATAAAAAACATTTAAAATGGGGCACGATATTTACTTTCACAAACTTATACAAAGTCCTCATAAAAGCTCTGCTTATGGCCACATAAACGTGAATGAGTCTTTGCAAGAGAGCGATCACATCCCACTCTCCAGTGATGTGTATATTCCAGAGGACATTTATGACTCTCCATAATGGATTGTGGCCCGTTAAAGATTCCCTAACTGTGCCTCTTCACTGCCAAGCAGATTTGCTGTTTGGCACAGATACTTTCTCTTGAGAACAGTACGGTTTCAATTAAGTGCTGCTTGACATTTTTAGTAGTCTTCATTTGCAACTTTATTTTATTCATATTTGATGAATGGCAGTAACCCCCTTGCCTTGCCTTCTTCAATAATAGTTCTGGTATGAAATAATATTTATTCAGCAGGGCTTTGGAGACAGAAATGCTCCCAAATTCATCCCCTATTACTTAAAAATTCTTTCACCCAGACTTTGATCAGGTCTTTTCATCAATTAAATCCCTCACTCAAGGAAATGCTCCTTCTTTTTGCTGTTTGAGTCACTTTCACTGATCGAAATATGTAAATAGTGTAAGTTTATGCATATGTTAAGCACACACAAAAACATTTATACACACTGCGAGATCAAATGTCATCCATCATTTTGTTTATATCAATAATTTCACATAATTACATCTCTGTTTTGTCAGGGTCTGCAGAGCTGGACGGTAAATACTGTACACTTGGCTCAGAGTTATATTTTTCATTCCAGGAGGGAGGAAGTGAGAAATGGTGGGATTTATGAATAATGCCTCCGGTGGTGTAACAAGGACAAGATTTATCCCCACTGGACCCCCTTTTTTTGATTAACTTCACATTTATAATTTGGTAATTGCATGACTTGGACAGTTGAATGTACAGCTGATGAGATTTACACATGATCTGTGGATGCAGGTCTTGCTTGGCTGTATATCCCCTTTGCATTGTGCATAAATAAATGCATATGTTTTTTCTCATCCTGCAAATTTGCAGCAAGGAGAAATATGACTCGATTTTTTTACCCCAGCATATTGATTAAAGACTCAAACCAGCAAAAACGTAATTTACTGCACAAATGTTCTGTGTTCTGTTTTACATCTCATCCTTGCTACTAAGGTCTGCTGCATGAACACATTTGTTCAAAGGGCATCATAATTTTTTTCCACTATACATTTTCAGCTGTATTCAGGTTTGTAGCTCACTCTGCTTTTATTAACTTTATATGGCGATTTATCCAGTGAGAAGGATGACATCTGTTATCTACAAGCAGTAGCTTAGAGAGCTAACCCCTAAGAAGAGATTCAAAAGCTCTTCGGTGTGTCTGTATTCCACAGTGACAAAAACTGTAAACCAAATCTTTAAAATCCTGGCACAATTCAGCTTAGTCCTTATATTTTCTGCACAACTTCTGACCTGTATTATTACTTTGAGGCTCTTTGGAGAAATGGAAGAGCCTCATAGTAATAATTCTTGTTATAACAATACTTTATATTAGCAAGACATGCAGTGGTTGTCTCAATTTCTCCAAACAATCAAATCTGGTTTTATACACAACATTTACTGGTAAAACAATGATTTAGCCATCATATTATGATTTTGATGATACTGCCTGTCAACGTGTCTCAGTCGTATATGTGATTTGGCCCTAAAAAGTCATTTCAAGCTAATGTTACATATGTATTGGATGAAAGGGAGGTTAATAAACAATTCGCAGTCAGATATTCTCCTTCTCATGTGTCTGAGAACAAATGTTTCAGCTATGGCTCGTTATCAGTGCAAGATTATTTTTTTTAACTGGTAAACTTTATGCTCACAAACAACAGCAGTTGACGGCCAATGATTCCCTACTCAAGCTCTGTATCCAGATACAGCTGTATCTTTCTGTTTTAGAGGGTGCTACTCAAAATGCTCTTTGTCTTTGAAAAAAAAGTAACAGCAGAAAAATGCATCATTTACTGTACATGTAGACATTAAACCTCTCATGCATTACAGAACTGTGCCTTAAAAAGTAAAAAGTACTTTTTATGTTTGTTCTCTTTTTTTCTTTTTCTTTGCATTTGCAACTGGAGAAAAGTGTATTGACAGAATAAGAGTAGAACTACTGCAAACAAATAGTTAATATTTTCCATCTAGATCGCCGTAGAAAAATTTTGAGAAAAAAATTATTTTTGAAATTGGTCACATACTGACTGAGAACTATAGAAATTTGAGTCTGGGAAAGTATAGAAAATTGATGATAAAAAATGTAAAGGGAGCCTGCAAGAGATAATACAAACAAAAATAACAAGATCACAGCTGTTTAACTAAAAAAAGAAGTGTGAATGTGTACCAGGGGGAAAGAAATACTAAGCACCATTCTCTGAACTTGTTTGACTTTAACATAAAATGTTACAGTTTAACATTTGTACAGAGGTATGTTTGCTGTTCTTTGCAATTTTGTTTTTGCAGTAATTTGTGTTCTAGAATTTCTTTGCTCTTTCTGATGTTTCACATTTTATCCAAGTCGTTTCACTGGCTCTGCAAGCAGAGCAGATGAGGAATTTCCATTTGAGCCAGGATTTGGGTGGTCACATTAATCCAGGTGTAAATGGTGCTGAAACAGCTTGAAGCTGCCTGCATTTCCCTCACTGGTGATTTCTCACCCTTGGAAGACCACCATCTTTGTTTTGAGATGGGTTCCTTTTCAACAATTTGATATAGATGCCTTCATTTACTCCTCCCTCAAACACTCATATGTCATATCAAGTCTTATACAATTCAAACCGACGGCAGTGCTTATTCCTGCACCCAGAACTGGGTCATGGAGACTAACAAATAATTCTAAAACTGTTTGTCATATATCTGAATATCTTATGTTAATGTTGGTTTTAGCCTTTTTAATTTAGTTATTTTGGTCAGACCAAAACTGAGCCTTTTGGCCTACAGGCAAAAAAATATTGTGAGTACAAGAAGAGGTGACAACATCATTCTACAGCACTTTTCTTCATCAAGGGACAAGTGAAGCTGGTCAGAGTTGATGAAAGAATTGATGAGACTAAAAAAGGAGCAAAAAAATTAGGTGACGAGTTGATGTTTATTTGGAAAAGACAAGAGTAAGGTGAAGATTTTTGTGGCAGCAAGAGATGATTGTGATAGAAACATCATAGCTTCATTTTATTTAATCAGTCTTGTTAATCAGACTTGCATTATTCATTTGCATTATTTAGATTTTTTTTTAATTTAGACTTAAGCAAATACATACACATCCTTTTAATTTAGTAGCAGGTTTTATGTGAACATTGGACAGAATATACACCTTTTGTACACCTTCTCTCCTTTAATACAGTAAGCATAACAAACTAGTATGAGAGTCTTGACAACTTCCCTCACTATCTGTTAGAGAAGAGTCTGCCAGAGACTGTTACCTTAATACTTATTAGTTTCCACACAATGAAGGTTTATGTTTTTTTTTATGAATTAAAAATTTTCCTACTTTTAACCAGATTATTGGCAGGACTTTGATACAAATAGGGATAAATAACTTGCTTCTCTTTAAACCAACCCTGTTTAAAAATATAGTTTCCATCCTCATCAGAATTAATTTTGATTAACCAGATTTTTTGTTCAACCTTACAAGCGTCACCCCAACCTGACTGCTCCCAGACCTCTAGAATGAAGGCTTCATTAGAACCTGTGAGAACATGAAGTAGGATAAAATATCTCAAAAACAACTTGTCATGCCTTGATCTAAGAATATCAAGAACAAATGAGTAAGAAAGGCCTTGACAACTCTCAGTCTGGAGAGGATTACAAAGCCAGTTCTAAGGCTTTTTGACTCCAGTGAACCACAGTGAGAGAAATTATCCACAAATAGAATGAACATGGACCGGCATGATCTTTCCCAGGAGTGGCCGGTCTACCACAAAGAACTCAGAACAACATGTAGGGAGCCCTGCAGGCATCACTTCCTCCAGCTAAGGTCAGTGATACAACAATAAGAAAGAGACTGGGTGAAAATCGCTTCAATGATGGACTTCTAAAACCAAAACCACCGCTGACCAAAAAGAACACAGAGGACCATCTAACATTTGCCATAAACCATAGTAATGATCTACAACAGTTTGAGAACAAATTCAGAGCACTAATGAACGCGCACACCCTGTTTCATCTGGTGTAAAACTAACTTTGTATTTTAGAAAAATAACATCATACCAACCACAAAGCTCCTCCTTGGAGCTGCAGTCTCCAGGCCAAACTCCTGCCTCACTAAGCAGCCTGTCCCCGCTCAGCTGGACCGGACTTACAGCAGCAGCAATTAGCAAACACCTGGTGGAACTGCAAATCTGCTGAGTTCACCCTACGAACTGCTTCTCAGTCCAACAGATCCAAGAATGGATGTTAGTGGCATAATGAGAAGCATTGTTGTGATGACACGGTGAGGGCAGAGTGCGGAAAAGAGCAGGAGCTTCTTATTGAGAGGCCCGATTTCAAGGTGTGAAATTATGAAGTCAAATTTCTTTAAAGTAATTTTTGATATATATATATATCTAGCATTTTTGTAACTGAAGGTAACATAGTTACTTAATTGAGTTATAGAAAGGTACTATGTGCCTAGAAAATACATTACACTGTCCCAAAGAGTGACAAAAAAACAAACAATCACTGCGCTGTACATGTACATAGCATAAAAAGAGAAAATTGTCTGATGAGTGGTTAAAAAAGTCATCAAGGAATTGAATGCCAGGCTGTTTGGTTCCGATTAGTCCAACATTTTTGTCAAAGTAGTCGTGTTGTTTTTTTTTTCATGCTCCATCAGAGGATGGGGAGGCAAAGGGAAAGGCAGTTTAAACGACCATCACCAGAACCATACGGCATAGCTGTGACTTTCACTGCCTCACATATCATTTCAGAACTGTCCAAAAACCCGCTTCTCTCTGGACATTTTAACCAGCCGGACTGTCTTTCATCTCCTGCTCTGCCTCACAGCTCTCGTTTGGTTCCGTCCAATCTGGATTTCATTCACAGTGAATAATGCCTTTGTAGTCACTCCCTTCCTACCACACACACACCCGTCATGGCCAATGTTTAATATGTACTAAGTGACACACCAAAGGAGTAACCAGGAATGTAATTGGCCCAGAGAACCCATTCACAGGTCAAAGGATTGGACACTTTTCCGAGTGGTTACCGAACTTATGACAAACGATTGTGTTTAATAGCGCAGAATAATGTGAAGAATGCCATTGTCAAATTCACAAGACCCAGAAAAGAAACTCACTTTTAACTATGATCCCAGAGGGACCCTGTTAGCATAAAGGTCCTTTTTTTTTTTTTTCTTTTACCAGCAACGAGTCAAACTCAGTGACTCATGAAACAAAAAAATGTAAAAAGCATCACCTCATTGCCGAAGCCTGTGCTCAGAATTATGGTTGAGTTGCATTAATGGTGGCATGTTCCCATCACACACATCTGGTTCATATGATCAAAACAGGCCATCAATTCTTCTGTTTCCAAGAGAAGGAGCCAAACATCTTAACTCAGAGCACTCAGAGGTTAAAGGTTCAGTCTGGGATCTAAATGGAATCAAACGGGTGTTCACTGCCTCTGAAATCTCCCCAAAATTGAGCCATCTGTACACTGCCATCACTTGCCTACTATAAATTATACTATCATATCACAAAAATGTTGTCCATTAATTTGTGTAAATATAGAATAAAACCAATCAAGACTGATCATTTCTGAGTTTGTTTTACATTCTGTTTTTTTACTTAAACGCTGCATAAAAAAGTTGGCTACAGTCAGGAAAATATCCTTGAAATGCTCATTCAGTTTATGAAGATATAAAGTCACATATGGTAAAAATCTTTCCACTCATCAGCTTTTTTTTTTTTTTTTTTGAAGATGCTCCCAGTCAGAAA
Organism: Girardinus metallicus; assembly: GCA_903067095.1. Lineage (NCBI taxonomy): Eukaryota > Metazoa > Chordata > Actinopteri > Cyprinodontiformes > Poeciliidae > Girardinus > Girardinus metallicus. Next base: position 43,826 of record CAEGAE010023651.1, on the reverse strand, counting down.
CTTCGTCTTTCACAAAAACTAGTTATAATCTCAGTTCCCAGGAGTAACACAAAATGAATATTCAGAGGTCACCTTAACTTTTTGTATTTAATTCAACATCCCAACACGAACTCGTTCTCATTCATCCATCTATCGAACCATCTATATGATGATGTTGTGTGACAATGGGAATATCACATGATGTTCAGTTTGTAAACTTGTCAAGGCCAGCGTATTTGTCTTGCAAAAACCAAGCTGCAATCTCACTAAATGTACAATCCCACATGTTGTGAGATTGCAGCTATGGACCTCAATGTATTTCATTTGGCTTTAAAGAGATAAACAAAAAAAAAAGTGGTTCAAAATTGGGAACTGGAGAGCCATTCCACTTAAACTGGCCAGTTAGTTAAGGTGGACAGGTTGCAGTTGTTGTGACACTTTCCCATTTTAAATCACTGGCTGATTGTTTTCCATAACTGTCCAGTGTGTTATTTAGTCTTCATAATTCTGTTCTCGAACAAAGAACAATACTCTTACAAAGGTTTGAGGCCTTTAAAAGACAAATAATTTGTGGAGTCGGTTAACAAACTTGGTGATCTCTGATACCTGAATGCACAGGATTTTACTTGAAGGTGTCAAAGTAAAGGTCTGTGGGTAGAAATAACTGCCACACTTCAGAAGTTTGAAAAGCACACAAATTTCATTCCAATTCACAATTATGCATTTATTTTATCGGTCTTTCACTTGAATGCCCTGGGAAATGTATTATATTTTTGACGGCACTGTGAATTGGATAGAATATAATATGCAAACATTTGCACGGCATCATATGACAATTATATGAAAAATGTTGACACCATTCTCTTGTGTCAGCCGTTAATGTAGAGGTTACATTCTTGTTGTGGCCCTCAGAAATGGTAATACATAAAATCCTGCAATGCAGAGTGCTGTAAATCTGCACAAAGCTTTTATGTGTCACTATTGCAGTTGAGAGAAAAAGTTGAGAAGTCGACTCCAGACAGAGCGAGGAGGCTGAAAGACTGACAGATGAAAGAGAAAGAAAAGTTTATTTAGAGACTCTCGTTTTGTCTTTTAAAGCAGAACTTGTCAGTAAATATCTGAGCCTAATTACAAGTTACAGTGTTTGCTGCTGGAATGTGAAACTCAAATGTTAAAAGAAAAACAGCAAGAGAGAGAGAAAGAGAAGGATTAGCATTTTTTTAGGAAGTTTTTGTATGTCTTATAGCTGTAAACAGATTCCTTGGACTCCATGTGGGAGATAATATCGCATTTAACTGTCATACAGAAAATGCTCAGAGGCTGGAGCAACTTAAAGGAAGTGGTCTATGATAGCTTGTCCTCATTGAATTTTTCCGTGACTTAGTTCCCTGCTGAATGCAAGGAACTAAGTGCAGACACATCATTAGCCCGAAGCGTGGATGGCAAAGTGCCACCACATTGGACGAGAACACATCAGGGTATAATGGACCACACATGTCGCTCCCGACCTGCAGAACACAGCATGCTTACCAGTGGCAGCCCCCTTTTGTCTTCACCCTTTTTACCTCCCTCCACGTCTCCAAATGCCCTTCTCCAACACCCTTTAGAGGAGACGAAACTAATGGGATTCAGAACGCAACAGCATCAGCAATGATAGACAAGAGATTTATATGGGAGGATGAATGGGGAGAGTGATGGAGTTGTCTGCCGCAAATCCAGTCCCCACATCTGTCCGGTTCTAGTTGGCAGCGCTTCTGAGCAATTCAGCCCGGAGAGAGATATGCAGGTGCCTCTCTTTTTTTATGCAAACAGATGCATCAAGCTAAGCCGAGCCAAGCAGCAGACGGCACAGTCAGATGCAGGGGGAAGAAAAATGTTTTGTTCAGCCTCACGCTGTGAATTTTGGGGAGAACCGCTTTCTGCAAACTATTTAAACAAGGTGGCTGTTTTGCTTTTTTTTTTTTTTTTTTTGGCAAAAACGAGCCTTTTTCTTTGTTTTGACTGGAATAACTGTTCCCACAAACTCCTGGGAGCGAGCAAAAACCATCTGAGATTTATGTCACTGAAAAATTTCTCCAAACCACACGTTTTATTTTTGACATGAATGAGCAAACTCATTGTTAGGAAGTGAACATTGTTTACTTATCTCTGTGATAAACCTAAAAGTCTTAGTTAGTGATAACGTCATTCTTAGCAATGAAGAACATCATAATGCATACTATGAAATACAGTGGAGACCTATAAATGTAGATAAAGCAAAAAATATAGTAGGTCAAAAGGTTGAAAAAAATTTAGACTGGGGCAGAAGTTCACTTGCCAGCAGGACAACAACACTTAACATACATCCAGAGCTGCAAAGAAAGGCTTAACATTCGCTCCAGGAATTTGCTACTTTAGAAACATTTGCAAAATATTGGAAAGAGTGACTCTAAGTCAGAGTCTCAAAATCCAGACTCTAAGACTCTCTATTGAATTTTACCAACCTTGAGGTGTCTTTGAAGGAAGAATGAGCAAAGTTGGGAGAGACATCCTCCAAGTTTTAGAAAACCGTTTGACATTTTCTTTTCTGTTCACAATTTTGCTCTAGTTTTTGTTGGTCATAAAATTTCTATAAAATGTATTGATGTTTGCGAATGCCTCATGCTAATATGTCTAAAAGTTCTAGAAGTGCAGACACATTTGCAAGGCACTGTTTATATTCTTAAAAAAATTAAAACATTAAAAGAAAAACAGAAATCTTCCACCATTTTCCCCTCTCTCTGAGCATATACGTGAGCCTTCTTGTTTTTCAACAGTCGTTCCTACCCACTAAATCTGGAGGCTGCGACCCAGCGAGATGCTCATCTCCATCACTTGTCCTCCAGCTGAGTTACAGTTGGAAGTTGCATAACCAGCCCATAGATGTACCTGGCTCTGCAGCGGGAGAGGAAGCAGGAAATGCTCTCCATAGCAGAGCTGCTTTGTACCCCACGGGAGATAATGGGCGTCGTGCAGAGAGGCAGGCATAGGCCTCGGGGCATGTTCCACACTGGCACATTAACCTGTCTGGACAGGAAGCAGCCTTTCCTGTCACCTTATCATCCCTTTACAGCTGCTACGTGATCTTATATTCATAGAATTAACTTTTTGAGTTAAATTTGCAGCAAATTGCTCCCAGAGCTGGTGTGTGAGGTGAAAATGAATAAAACAATGCTATGGTAATGAGTAGGAGATGGACAGGACCATAATAAAGCAATATAGCAGGTTGAGGTTTCATTATACCTCATCTATGTCTCAGATGAAAACACAGATGTGTAATGAGTCACATTTTCAATTTGTATTCCAGAGTTCACCTCGACCTGATCCTGACAGATTTGTCACATGGCAACATCGGATGAGTTTAATTTTTGAATCGATCCCCTTAGTCTTAAAGCTACAGCAAATAACCCCAGTGCAGAAACAGCTGCTTGCCAGACAGCTTGTTTGCGTTGTCTCCAAACCAGACTGACCTGACTTCCTTCAGAGACAGAATGCAAACAAACACAGGTATCCTTTTTTTTTTAGTTTAACTTTAGTTTTCATCCGACAACTGAAGCTGGCTTTCTAAATATGTATCTCAAAAGGTTTAGTCACGGCAGCACGTTTTCCATACTCATTATCATCTGTTCGCAGGGTATTTTATTTTCTGTCATATTGGGTAATTAAACTTTTTTAACTGTTGACAGTTCAATTCTCAAATGGCTTCATAAATTTCCTATCAGGCATATGCAGGTCTTGTCTGAACAAGGATGTCGGGTAATTGGTCATTTACTGCCTCCGAGGGGTGCGGTGCTTGTCATGACCCAGGAGTTAGAAGATAGAGGAGATTAATCGGACATCCTTTTTTTTTGTCTCACGTAGCTGTGCGGTCGGCCCGGAGAGTCTTAGCTGCAAAACCACAACACCTTTTAAATCAATGACTTTGTAAAAGCCATTCTTTCATGTAAACATGTTCTCATTTTCTCACTGTTAAAATATCTGTCTCTGCGAGGGACAGTAAATGCACTTCCAGATTATCAAGTTGCTGCAGCAAGTACAACATGAGACGTTTATGGAGCTTTTAAATAATTTACATCCTAATAAATATGTCTATGCGTAAAAGTGAGCAGGGGATTCTTTTCTTGATGAAAACTACACTAACTTAGATCAGAGTGATAATGGAAACAAATCTCTATCATCCTGCCAATAAAGTGAGAATAGCACACAATCACAAACTCATTTCAAGACAAAAATAAGCGAGGTAACCAACAGAATGTCTCTGAATTGTGTTGGAAGCATTGGTTAGAGAACAAAGGAGTTCTAAAATCAGGCATTTTGTTAGGGTGTTGGTCCAAACAGCCCTGAACCCATCGAGACGTGGACTCCACTAAACTCTGATGCCAAGATGTTGACTTAGATCTTTTAGTAGTAAATATTACATGTATTTTTTTGTCAGCTCTAGAGCAGTGTTTCTCAATTTCCGTCCTCGGGGACCACTGCCCCGCATGTTTTGGGTGTTTTCCTTCAGCCACACACCTGACTTGAATAACTGGGTGATTAACAGACAGAGGAGGTCATGCAATCATTTGAATCAGGTATTCTGGAACAGAGACACATCTAGCATAATCCAGGACAGTGGACCCAAAGGACAGGAATTGAGAAACAGTGCTAGAGGCTTGTGCCTTGTAATATTCAAAGCCATGTCCAAAATCAAGAAAAATATTTCAAAAATGTTTAAGAGAAAGAAATGTGAGTTCAATGCAGCTGGAAATGCAGTCAAATGTTGCAAAGGAGTGACAATGCTATACTTGGGAAGCAAAACTCTGGCATCAGTTAATAAGACAATGACTTCCCAATGACAATGATCCTCTTAGCAAAGTCTGGAGATCTAGTCTGAATTAATAAAGTGAAGATTTATCTGGGGTGGAGGAGAAAAGTTATCTGAGAGCAATAGCTTGGAGACCTGACAAACTGCGCCAGATGGAGGGATTGTCAATGGTTTGACTAATATATTTGAATGTTCCCTTAAAGGGATCACATTTGTTTTGGCTATAGACACTTATTTGATTATCGGAAACTTGAAAAGATAACAAAAGAGTAAAACATTGAAAGAAATTTGTAAGAGGTAAATACTTTTTGATTACAGTGCATTCGACTGATTAGTTTTAGATTTATTTGTTGATTTTATTAGTGGTTAGTCATCCTTAATTCATATGACCTTGAATTAAAGGGTCAATTTCAGTGCTGATTTTAAATAAACACTCAATTGTGATTAATAAAATCACCAATTTCTTCTCTTAACCTGCACAATAAAGAAACCTCTTTGGAATGTAAGAGTGCTTCAGACTGAGTTAATGGAAACCTTAGCAATGTTGAAAGTAATTTTATATTGCTTTATTAGAATAAAACAAGGCCATCCTACTTTGTATTATAAATAAATGACATTTATAGCAATAGTTAAATAAAAAAGAAGGATTTATTTAAGATTGTGTTGATCAAAGCTACTCCAGAAAACCTCCAGAGATTAATTTCATTTTTGGGACTTGGTCTCGATAAAGCTGGCATCACCATTTGTGCTCCACTTGCTTAATAACAGACATCTTTTCTGACTGTATATTGCAGTGCATTAGCAAAAAATGAAAGCCATCGACAGCTTTATAGTGACTAATGGAGAATAAACAAACATAAAACAGATTGTGGTTTGTTAGTGAAGGAGGTCCATTTCAACTAAAAAGCCCAGAGTCTCTGGGCTGCCATAAAAAAACCCTTCAATATGTTGGAAATTGACATTGTGACATTTAAAGTATTACAAGTAGTACTTTTCCAGCCTGTGGGTACCACAAAAAGTGTTTTGTGTTTTGTAGCTATGGTTAATATTTACCTGGGTCACTAATGCCTTATTTCATGTTGTCTAGACGATGGCAGTTCGACATGTATGTATATGTTCTCACCCATGTCTGTTTCTTTCCTTAAAACCCCTTAACCCTCACCCCTGGAAAACGCAATGGAAAAACGGCTCTGCTGGCGTTCTGCTGCGGGTTAAGGGGTTAAAATTAAAGTACACTTTAATTTTACAGCTTAAAAGAGTATTTTTCTTCGTCTCAGACCTGGTTTTGAGCCAAAGCTCTGTTGACACATTTTAGAATTGAAGAAGACGGTGTTGGTGAAGTCTGATGCCAGCACCTTGGAGCCTGAAAACGAGAGGCGGATGTGTTGAAAGCGCCTCACCGTGCTGTGCAGGGACGTCCACCGTGATGTATTGCCCCAGTGTCACATTGAAATTCTTCTGCTGCCACAGACTGAGGAGGAATGTGATGAATGCCCCTTCATGTCTCAGACATAACTGCTGCCATAGATTACTGCAACACATAGCACAGTGCCTGACACAAATGTGTTTCGATGACGGCTCATCTTTCTTCTAAGACATCTCTCTTTTTTTATTTCCTCAATGTGCCAAGGACCTTTGGACAAACAGGTTAAAAATATCATCCAATCACAGTCTTGTTAGAAGAGAGAGAAGATTGAGTGGAGGGAACCTGGAGTGAATGCTTTGTTGGCAGCAGGGAAGGACAGCCAAAGTGTGTAGATTGACCTGGGGACATAAAACACTCCCACCTTGTGCTAACAAAGATGTCCCTTTGGAAAGTTTTGGCCCCTGCTGCATCCAGAGGCATCACACTCTCAGGTCTCCCAATAATTAGCTGATCGTAGCCCATCTTAACCACATTAAACCAGGAGACGGATGCTGAAAACACATGACTCCTTCATCATGATTCATTTGTCAGCACACACTTGTTTAGAGACATTTGTTCGCAGTCATCAGCTGAAAATAAACATATCCACCCTTTGGGATAATTTAGGGGGGAATCTATGTTATCATAGGCATCTTGTGCAAGTCTTAGCTGCTGAGACAAGAAACATCCTTTAAGTACCACTCCACCTCCCTGCTGCCAAACCCTCGACTACTACATGACCCCAGGCTGCAAGTCACAGGTTTCTCTGTGCAGCTGGAAGCTATTTAACCTGCCAACAGATCTGTAATAGACTAACAAGGGGACCACAAACTCCTGACATGAGCTGACCTCAGCTTGTTGTGACACCCTAAAAAAACCTGAGTTCGACCTTTTAATAATAAGGAAACTGAAGCACAGAGAACAGAAGCTTTCTTTCAGTGTCAGAGTTGATCTGTCAAAGAATTTGCAGCAGGAGAAGTTCTTTCGTTTGCATTTAGGAAAAAAAAAAGTAAATATTTTGTCTGTGCGAGAGTTGTATGACCTTTCTGTCAAGAAGCTTAAGCAGATACAATAACTAGCTACGTGCCATGATCATCTTACACCCTTTTTCCAAGGAATAAAATGCTGCCAATTGACTGTTGCTGCACCATTGGAGAATGGCACTTATTGCTTCTTTTTCATGAGAACATCTCCTTGACAACCAAATGTTATGCTAGCGCAATAAAATTAGCAACAAAAAATTGACTCGTGCAATGTGGAAGCAATTTTGCAGTTGGTTTATAACAACCGTGTTGCACAGAGATTTACCTTTTTTCATGGTGTTTTGTTGGTTTTGTAGATTGCAAAGAAAATACTCAGTTGTTTCTACATTAGAGTTGCATTTTGTTTTCAATTTCTTGTTCAAACAAATAGGAATCCAGAACGTTGCATGCCAATAAAAGTATTTAACATATACAACATACATCTGACTCCAAACTAATACTGATTAAATAATACGAATAATAGTATGACGAAATGAACTTCTCGTCAAAGAATGTAAGTGTGTACTTCACCTTAGTGAGGGAAATGCTTTTCAGCACCCTCACAATAGCCAATATTTAAGAATATTTAAGTAACTATTCGTCTTATCAAAATTTTATATATCTTTGCACCAGAATAAATGAGAACACTTGAATATTTTATGTAATATAGAAAAATTCTCAAGGTCACTGATACTATTATTTTCTGTCTAAAGTAGAAATATTGAGGTTTTCCTCATTTTCTTTTCTTTTTTTTTATAATCAGAGTTTGTTGAAACTCATTAAACTTGTGTTGATCAATAGTTCTCCAGGCTTCCCAAAGGTCTGTAAATCTTTTGTTTGATTGTAGTCTCAACTTATTTATTGTCCACAAGGTGATGAATTCCAGCCATACTAAACAATATTAAAGGCTGTGCAAACACAACAGCGTTTCACCCCTTACATTGTCATTCACACGTCAGATGTGGCTCACCCAGGTTCCCAAAGCTTATTGCTAAGATAAGACAGGAGGTTGGGTTGCAGCACGCTTCCTGTTGCTGTTAATTTTGAAGGAAGGAGGAAGAGGAGGAGGGACGAGGTCTGTGCTAATTACAAAGAATAGCTGACAAAGCCAGTGTTGCCCACAGAGAGCAGGGAGAGGGATGCCTCCTCACGCTGTGGTTTGGCTATAATGAAGACCCCCCGACTTCTCCTCAATCTGCTGGCGTATGTGGTGGCTGATGGTGTTACTGCTTTCCAGTAAGCCAGGATAACAATGGTGAATTTAAAGCCTCGTTACAAACCCAGTTTAACCCATGACAGCTGTGTTTCAGGACGCTGGCTTACTAAACTCAACAAAAATCTAATGGGATTTTAGTAGTTTAACAGTTATAACTTTTTATGTTTCTTTTTTCTTTCCCTCTTAGGTGGCACAGTAATTTGTTTTCCTCCTTTTTTTTGCTCTCTATATCGAGTCTAGTTCCCTCTCTTTACCCCTTCGCTTATTTTGCTCAGTCTTCCTGTCTATCAATGGGACATCAGTGTGTTCCATCATCAGAGTGGGAGCTGTGTGATAGGGGTTAATGGATGGGGCAGGATGAAGCACTGTGTTCTGCTGTCAGAGACCGCCATTTGTTTTGTGTGGGATCAATGAGGAGATCTGAAGTCGGATCCCGCTGGAGATGATGGACTAACGTCTCACCAAAGAAGAAACTGTCAGTGGGAAACCACATCACAGCACAGCAGCAATTCTGCCTTAATTCTGTGTTTTCTTCAGAAAAATATTTACAGCTATTATGCTTAAAGCACGAACAGGGGAATTTAATGATGCTCTAATGCCTCGATTTAATGCAAACTTAGAGTAAAACAACAACAGATGTAAATTCTATTTTTAGTGGATCTGATGGTGGTGTGAGTGGGATGGTATTCTTATTCCCTAATGCTGTTTTTCAGCCTTGGGGACTTGTAGAGAGACTATTTTTCAGTGCCTATACTGTCACCATATTCACTCGACGGGAAACTGATGATGTGGATGACTGCAGTTGCTCTGAATTTAAAGGACTTTTATGAAACTTTAACAGCTGAATGGCAAAAAACATACTGATTAATTTTTATGTCCAATAATTAACACTTGACTACATCATGCTATTTAATTTCACTCTGGATTTAATTTCCCTTTGGGGTCAATAAAGTAATTTCGTTTTGAATTAAATTTGAATAAAATACAGGGCATTGCCAACATTTTTCAAAGGCTGCGCCCACAAGAGGACAATAAAAGATCAAGAAAAAAAAACCCTGATTACTTCTAACTCAAAAAAGTCACATACATCACATACAAAAAAAAAAAAAGAAGAAATAATCAGAAAACTGAAAAAAGAAACCGATTAACAATAATCAATTTCAATTAATACAACGTCCTAATGACGTAATTATTACGTCAGCCCGTGTTTCCCTCGCGGGGCGCTTCAATCCGGAAGTAGCTTGGCTTGAATATCTGAACCGGGAAAATGTTTCTGGAAACTACGAGCTAGGATGAACTTGACAGCTGAGGCAGGAACACCGTGTGTGCACCCACAAAGAACCGCGCCAGTTTGAGCTGAAACCAAAAAGTAAGTTATGTCGGGTGTGCAGATATTGTTGGCGTGCATGCATGTGTGCGTGTGTGAACGAACTTTACGGAAGTACTACGTCTGAGCTCGTGACAGGATATCAGAATAAAAAGAGCAGACTAGATGAGCACAACACTATTTCCATTGAGTATACATAAATATCTTTACATTTTACAATTTTTCACTACTTTGTGTTAATTTATTTCTCAATGCATCTACTGAAACAGAGTTGAATCGTTTGGATATGAACATTTCCTGTTAAAATAAGCTAAACTTGAGGTTCTTCCCACCAGCTGTTGCTCATTAAATTTCTTTGTAAATGTATCAATGTTTCTAAAAATTAATTATATGACATATTTCAATTGGAAATGAAGGAAGTATTACTGATAATACCTTCGCAGAACTCAGATCAGAACCATCCCTATGAGGTTATGCAGGAGAACAACTTACCTCCATTCACCCATTAAATCCAGAATTACAGCAGCTGCTGGATGCAAACCAGTTCGTGTGCCTGACGCTCCTCCCGCCTCTGCATGACCAGAGCTTGACCCAGCTGTCTGACAGAAGCTGAAAACTATCTGGTCATGCGAAAAGCATGTCCTACAGGAGAAACAAAAAAGAAAAAAATGAAATACATGACTGTATTCACTCTACTTCTCTTTAGTCCTTGTGTTTTTTTTTTTTTTTTCCACAAAAAAGACAGTTATATTTCCTAAAGCTGTCGTGCAGAATCAGGATCCAAACAGGCCATTCAACTGTAGGATTTAGATGGTTTTGTTTATTTTATTTCCTCCCGCATCGTTTATCATGACTGGCAGGTGGGATTGGGTTTGAATTGACATGCAGACATGTGCTGCTAGTTGTCTTATACTTCTCACGCTATACTGTTCATATTATCAATCAGAAACACCAAATTTATATGCGGGGATTCCTTACCAAAATTAATCCCATGCCCCTCTGGAGCTCACATACCATATTCATATTCAAGCTTTTCATCCTAGTTATAAAATGGGCATGTTGCCATCACCTTGCAGAAGCTCTGATTGAGTTTAGCTGTTCTTTCAACCCCAGTCTGCCCCTTGTTAGGTAAAGTGAATTTTACAAATGACTGGTGTAGGCTAATGCCTACTTTTACAATCCTAATAAGAATAATGGCCAGTCATAAATTTTGAGTTGTCCCGATCTTATGAGGCAGGCTGTAAATGAGTTATGAATTATGACTAAGACACACTTATAGTTTATTGGTGAAAGCACTCTTTGAGAAGGAGGAGTGGAGTTCACAGAATGTGAATGAAGCACTTCTCTTATGCATCACACACATAAAAAGATGCACACATAGACAGCTTATTGTGGAGTGGATTAACTTGGAAAAGACAGAACACGAAGTCTGATCTGAAAAAAATGAGCAAAACATGAGGGACTGCTGTTCTCAGCACAGAACAGATTAAGGCTAATTGAATCTGACTGTCCTCTGGTAAAGAAGCCAAATTTAAAGAGAAGAAAACTTTAAAGACAACATAAGGAAAATACTTTTAAATTAGCATCCAGTTGTGGCTGAAATGTAACTAAAATTAAAGAACAGAATGAATTGTTCAGAAACCTTGTGCTGTTTTTTTAATACATTAAATCACAAACATTAACGTATGTTATTGGAATTTTATGTGATAGAACAATACAAAGTAATACACAATTGTGAAGCCAAAGGAAAACTATGCATAATTTTCAAAATAAAAAACAAAACAAAAAAACATTGGAGATAAATTTAATTTTGAATCGCTGTATCTTGACCTTAAGTTAGGAAACAATATTCTAAACTTTGAAAATGTAACAGTTTTGTTGAATTCACTATCTGAACATGGAAAGAAAATTTCACAAAAACATCTGCACTTCATGAAGACAGGAACTGACAGGCCTACCAAGGAGAGTATTAATCATAAAAGAAGTCAATAGGGCCATGGCAACTCTGGAGGACTTGCGAAGAGTTGCACATTTCTCCGATATCTATTTGTAAAAAGATCATCTCATCTAAAAATGTACCTTTACATTTATACACAGTTAATACTATATATTAAACAAAAATCCAAACGAAGTACATTGAGGTACTTCTTACAACAATTCATAAGTTCTCTTGTAAGGATACCTTCTCTTATATGAGCTATATGGCCTGTTAGGTAGCAGAAGGTATGAATGGATAATCTTACACTGAAGTGATCTGAATAAAAAACCTTAATTTGTTCCTGCACAGAAGAGAAAACATTGTATGACATTTTCAGCTGCAGCTGTTTCCGTATGGCTAATGTTGAGAGTAGTTCTGGTGTTTGCCTTGGCCATCGCCTTCACCTCAAAATGGCAAATGTCCTAGACATGGGGTTTTATGGCTCATGGGACACGGGTTGTATTCATTGCCTCTGTAAGTGGCACTACCATGTAAAGGAGACCTGAGGTAGGAGTTCGGAGCCGCACAAGAATTTAATCCAAAATTTGCAACCTGTCTTAATTTACCGCACTGATGATGTATGTCTTTAAATGTCAGGAGTGAAGATTCCAGAGCAAATATAACACCTCTGAATAATTCCTTCTCTTAAGTCTCAATTTACAGAGGAAAACAGTTCAAGACTGAGTTTTGGAAATGTTTCTCCCCATGCTGTGGAAAATCTAACCTAACAGTGTCGGAGAATGTTATATTTGGTGCCCAATAAGTTTTACTGGCAACATGAAGGGGTGATGACTGACCATGGCATCGCTTCCTGGGCAACGGCAGCCATTTATTTTTATGACCCAATCTGAATTAATTTTTGCAAACTTTGTTTAAAAGTAGAATTTTAGCATGTAGTAATATACTGTAACTTAAGGGTAAAACATAAATGTTATTTATAGTCCCTCCAGTGGGTTATGGCTCTAACCTGCGCTCCATCCCAGTGGGATGTGCCCAGAAAAGCTCCAAAGCCAGCCACCCTGATCAGACATCCTGATCAAATGCCCAAACACCTCTACTGGCTCTTTTTGATGCAGCAAAGAAGCAGCTCTACTTGGACCGAGGTGATCTCCAAGGTCATATGAGTTGGGATATACACCATTAAAATGAAAGGTTTGCATTTTGTCTCAGCTCTTCTTTCACGATAGGCTGTAGCAGTACCTGCATTACATCCTCCAAAGTTACCTTAGCTCTTTTGCTTGAGGCAGAGACTGAACCACTCTCATTCACATAGAGTATTTTTGTTGAGATAAATCATAAAAGGGTTATAAAGACTGACCTAAAATTTTGATTTAAGACCATATCTTTAATTATGGTCACTTGTATAATGCACAGCAATCATTCCCAATCCTGGTCATCAGGACCCACTTTCCTGTATGTTTTAGGTGTTTTCTTCCTGCCACACATGATTTAGATGAATGGGCTTCAGGATCACTTGATGATCTTGATGAGGAGGAAATGCAATCATTTGAATCAGGTGTGCTGGAGCATGAACACATTTAAGTCATGTAGGACTGTGGGTCCTGATTTTTGAAAACTGCTAGACATGTTGGACATGTAGATTTGTTGTACAGAATAAAAATCAGACGAAATAGGTTTGCTTTAAAAAAATACTGGACAAAATAAAAGTGAGAATTCCATGCAACTTTTTTTGTAGATTTTAAACTCTAAACTGTTTTTCTTAATTATGTTTACAACTACTTGGTGTTTCTGTAAGTGTTTTAACAAGCTGTAGTTAAACTTGACATTAGTCATTAACAGCATTTAATGGGAATTCCTGCACAGTAAACAACAGGGACAGTCAGGCAACAAAGGGCAACTTCTAACATCCACATAATGAAATCAGCCATCTCTTGGGCCCTTCAGCTCCAATGCTACCTCTCCCTGGAGGTCTCACTAAGAGGTTAAGCTGCTCCTCCATCCGTCCACACAGTTCAGAGGGTAAACTAGCAGAGAAATCGGACACTGGCCTGCTGTGGGTTTCCAGGCTCCTGGGAGTAGGACAGGAGAGGGTTAAAGTCGGGGCAATCTTCCCAAATGTTTAAGAGTGGCCTTTGATTGCCCCCCATCCATGTGTAGTGTGTTGCTGAAGAGGGAACCTGACACTAGCGTTGTTATTGAAGTGGCGCTTGAGGGGCTGATAACTGGTCTCATCAGCAAAGATCCAGAGTGGGAGCTGTCTCTTTGCCTCTATAAAGGACGGTGACAGGTGTGTGACAGATCCGAGGACTGAGGGACAGTTGGGGACCCCCCCAGAGATGACAGCCTCTTGGCTCGCCTCACAACCTGATTAGATCCCTGGCTGTTGGGAATGGCTCATAATGTCTTCAAAGGCAACTCTTGCATAAAATAAATTGTTTAATTCCTTGGATCCTTCATCTGTTTGAGAAAAGAGAGGCAAAACTCCTTCTGTCTCATAAAAGCAAGACTCAGTCTCAGAATTTGGGTGTATTTGAATTTCTACATCACATTGTACAGTGAACATTAAACACCTGTTTGTAAGGTGTTTGTATAATAAGTAGTGTTTGGGAGAAGATGAAACTCATTATAGAGTAATTGTATTTTTCATATAATTTATGGGCCTTGTAAATGGGTATTCCGTAATCTCTTACTTTGTCTTGGTGCTAATGCTTTTAGACCAATTTGCAACTGTGTTTGATTATTAGAAGCATTACAATACTTACAACAATCACATATCACCAAAAAGAGGTGCACAACAAGAATTGGAAATTAGAGGGGAGCTGAAATACGAAGGGAAAGAATCCTCAAGTCTGGAACTTGACCACAAGTGGCATCATTGTCATCACCTTGTTCTGATTTCATTTCATCTCTCGGCGCCACCAGTGTAGGCAATATCTGGGTATTGAGTTACAGGAGGCCCACCTCTTATTATTTTCATGGGAACTCAAGGACAGGCCGTCTTGTGCAGAGATGAGAGGATATTTATATGAATGCACATAATGTTGTGTTCTCAGTACTCAGGGACATTTAACGCCTATCTCCGAATAGCATCAGAGGCTTTCAGCTCGACAGAGTCATTAATATCGGAAGGGTTTATGTGTTTCATATTGCCTCCATGCCAGCTGAGCCTGATGAGCTGGCTAGTGTAGTACATGGTGCACCATTTTATATATTTTTCTCAGCTTCACTCATAGTGTGATCCTCGGTTAGAAGTGGAGACAAGATCACTTTATGTTCATAAAGGCCAGTCGACAGGCATTGTTACTGTCTATTGGCTTTTCCCTCAGAGCTTTTCTAAGATATTTCATTTTCTAAAATTGAGGTTGATGTTTTTTGGTTGTAATTTTTTTTGATAAGTTTGAAAACCATTCTTGTGAATACAGAACTTCTACTGCTATGATAATTAAAATGGTCTTATCTACAGGACAATGGCAATAGGTGTTGAAAAATTGGAAGGTCTTCAAGATTCCTTAACACAAGGTTTTTCATCCCTATGTGAGGGTAACGTGTCTGTCACTTTTCCGTTTGAGATTTGTGTCTATATACATAAATATATTATTGGGATTATTTATATATTGTGCATTTTACATTAGATAATAAAGAACTGATAAGTGCAATTTTTTAGCCTCAACTGCCTTAAAGTTTGCTTCCCCCATTCTTATAAAAAAGGCAAGTTAGGACTTTAATATTAACTGTCATTGAAGTTTTGTCAAACCATTGTTTTCTTCTATTCATTTTCACGCATCTTCTAGGGTAAAAACAGATTACGAGGTAGATATTTACAACAGCAAATAGCTCAGGCAGAAGGGTACTTAACTTCTTGCATGCCCAAGCGTTTCTCTTTCTGAGTATTTTATTTCAGTTGTCTCAGTTTAATCTCCTCTATAATCTTTTATTGTAATAAGTCACAGACTTCTGCTTTTGGCCAACAGTATTTGCTGAAGGAGTAAATCTTCTAGTCAAAGATATATTTTATGGTTTTAGACGGAGATACGCAGAGGAATTGGTTAGTGATCAAAATTGGACAGTTTTCAGCTTGATTGGCACTGACAGCGTGAATGCTGAGAAACCAAAAACATTTTTTTCCCCAATGACCTGACCTGAATATACCAGGTCAGGTCACACTGACAACACTCTTTTATGCTAAATAATGTTCTCTAACAGACCTCTAAGGTCTTTTCAGAACAGCCATATTTATATGGGAATTTAATTGCATATCTGTGAGCTTCATTCACTTTTTAGGGGACTTTTGAGGGCAATTAGTGGCGTTGCATTTCATTTAGGGGTATCAGAATAAGAGTGGATGTAAACATCCTTGTGTCCTGTGCAAATTTAAAGTTCTGAATCACAATTAAGTACTACTTTATGTTGGTTGTCTGATAACAAACCAACTCCCAACACTTAGCATTCACCAATGGCGCTTGTCCCAGTCCATAGTCCTAATTTTTCAGACCACATGTAACAGTCAAAATTTAATCACATTAAGACAATAAATGAAAGTCTGAGTGCTTGTTACCAAAATTTTAAAAAGAAATATTAGGAGGTTTAAAACTTTCGTAGAATCCTGCAAGTATGAAAACAATTTAATTCAGACAGGGTTAAATTATTACCCCCAGGAGTCATCTATGTGAATACAGATGAAGAATTACAATACAAGAGGTGATAAACATCCTACATGGGTGTGACCAGAACTAATTCTCCTTTGCGTTAGTTACTATGCAAAGCTGAGGCAGCTGCCAGCGTACCCTAGCAACACGTACCATCGAACCTCAAGGGCTCGGAGCACCGGTGGGAGAGCGACCCACAGTGCATGTATCCCAGCATGCTTTGCCCCAATTGGTACCCTTCACCCCCGTGACCCACCGTAATGACAGCATGGAGAGATGAAAAGAGCCAAGTGAGGCAGGCAGACACAGTCGCTGTGGCTTCACGCTGAACGGAGCGTTTCACAAAAGGCTCACACGGAGAGCGCAGAGACACGGGGCAGCTTTGGGCCACAAGAGTCGACACGATCATCCAGAACAGAAGTCATGTTCTTCTTCCCATCACTGCGAAAGGTTTCTCTGTGCCCAAAATACTGTATACCTGCATGTTTTTTTTTAAAGACATTGTTATTGATGTTTTCATTATCCACTCCAATGGTGCAGAATATTAAACCTTCGCTTCGCTTTTCAGAAAATACTCATCGACAGAATTCAGAAGACAATTAGTGACTGAAAGGAGCCAAACAACTATCTGTTGCAGCGTACACAAACCCTGCACAGCTTACTCAATGTTACTTGAGGTCCCTATACGTTTCTCCTGTCATATTTATAAAGTTTTCCACATTGAGCTTTCCAGAGGCCGTGTTAATGTATAAAATTGAAAGTTTATTATAAAATTACTGTTAGCAAAATTTATGTATAGCAAGTAACTGGAAAAAAACAGGAACTTGGTAGAAGGACAGAAGAAAATGAGGTATTAAAATCAATAAAAGGACACAAGGAATTGTGCAATTAAAGAATGACAAAAAGAAGGAAAGAAGTACAGGAAAAGGATAAAAGGAAGTATACAAGAAAGAAATGGAGGTTGCATGCAAGGAAGGAAGGAAAGAAGAGGAGGAGCGACATGATTAAGGGAAAGAAGGGAGGAGAAACAAGTGCAGATATTCATAAAAAGGAAGAATTAAAATATGATATGAGGGAAAGAAGAAGAATATTAGCAAGGACAAACAGAAGAGAAAGGAAGGAAGAAAAGAAAAAAACACCAAAAAAATTTCAAGGCACAAGGACGAAAGAAAGAAAACAAGGAAAGACATTAGGGAGGTGTAGCGGACGGAAGGACACTAGGGATGAAGGAAGATGGGACACAAACAGGTGAATGGAAAAAGAAAGGACATAAGGAAGGGAGGAAGAAACAACACTACCTTAAAACAATGGGATAGACATATTTTAATGCTGTTTTCTTTCTCCATACCTATCCACAACTGGAAAATACTCCACTTTTCCAGACTGTGCAGGAGCCCCGTGTCACTGATTATTTCTGTGAAAAAAAAAAAAAATCCCATCTGTGCACAGAGCACAACAAACTGCCATCATTCCTGCAGTCTCTGGTCATTGCAATACCAACAGGACTTTAAATCACCCTCAGGGTTCATTATGAGGTGACGGTCCTTTGTAGTAGAGAAGAGAGGGCTGGGGTGATGTGGGAGGGGGGGTCTGGAGAAAGTGAGGCAGATGGTACGAAGGGTTGACAATAGTGCCATTTTCATAGCATATCCTCCACCTGTGGCGTGACAGAGGCTGCTGTCAGGGGGCCTTTGATGCCTGTAGAGATAAATGTAGCAGATGAACATCTCTTACTGGCACCCTCCACATCTTTGCAGATTGAGATGTCTAGACAAGAACTACTGTGGGCTTGCAAAACAACTTGGTGCAAAACAAACGAAGTGCAATATATCAGATTTAGGCTTCCAAACATAGAACACGATCACAGTAAAGGGACAAAATCTTTTTCAAGTGAGCATATGTTAGTGAGCAGAAAAATATAAAAAAACATTTAGGAGGAAGCAGGTGGTTTCCAGTTTAAAGTGTGTTTTCCTAATTTCCTTCTCAAAAGGTTCTGGTCCTGCATGTCTACCTCTGTAGTCTGCAGCCTTAAAGAACAGCGTCATTATCAGCAAAGTGCTTTTTAAATCCGATCCCGCTCAACACCAGGATGTCTTCAGCATGCTAATCCTCAGGGATAGGGATCCGTCACTCCTTGCTCGTTCCTTCATGCCTGGCGTACCAAAGACAGCTGGGAAAACAGTCTCTGCCCGGATGATCTGCGCACGCATCAGGGACATCACAGTTCGGCGGCATGGCACTTCACAGAAGTCTGAAAATCCCCAACACAGGATTGTTATAAAAACAAGGTTCCATTAAAGTGGCTTTAACATTTAATTGAAAAGGTATGCCTTAATGTCTGTATGTCCACATACGACTTCTGGGGCTAGATGTGAAATATAGTTCTCTAGCATCAAAAAAGAGTGGGCCAAGATGTATTCACAGTGATGTAGAAGAGAGATACCTACAGCTGCACTGAGCCATTGCTGTCATTGTCTTAAATTTTATGCTCAGATCTTACATAAAGTTCCAAGTTTAACTTTTTTTTCTTTCTTTCTGTCTGTCTCTCTCTTTTCAATGCAAACTTCCCGTGGCATCTGATGTACTTTGCCATTAGAAGTTAAGAAAGTGTTTAAGCGAAGCCGCACGAGCTCACAGAGCTAATCGCTTCAAGACTGTTGAGGAGCGAACAGGATCACTGAGACTGAGGCTTATACGTTCAAGAGAGGATGAGAGCCGGAGAGGAGCTACAACCTGCAGAGAGGAAGACCGTGGGGGGGATAAGTATAGAGAGCAGCGATAAAGAGGTAATCATCTCCACTCAACGCATATTTTATCCGGCGGGGTTATTAGGAGCACAGAGATGAGTCAAATCCACACAGACGCCTCTCTTCTCTTTCTCCTTCTGTATTTCCCCGAGTCCTGATCCCTGGCACAGAGCCCGGCTCTCTCATTTTCAGCCATTCACAGGAATTTTACTGTTTCACTGATTCATCCTAATAGTTTATTGATGAGCCAAAGCAATACACGCCATGCAGTGCAAAATACACGCACACCCACGCACACACAAATAACACCAACAACAAAAAATAAAGAACAAACACAATTCCACAAGATTTTAATTAAAAGGTTCACATGAGCTTCTTCATCCATCCATGCATTTTCTGTACACCCTTGTCCCTTAGTGGGGTCAGGAGGGCTGCCGGTGCCTATCTCCTAACGATCCGGGCGAGAGGCGGGGTACACCCTGGATAGGTCGCCATTCTGTCGCAGATGAGCTTCTTTTAGATGCTATTTTATGTTTTGAAGCTGTAGCTCAGTGTTTCCCAACCCTGGTCCTCGAGGCACACTGCCCTGCATACTTTAGATATTCCTCTGCTTTAATACGCCTGATTCAGCTGATTGCAGTTCAGCAAACACTTGTCAATTGAAATCACCTGTGCTAAAGCAAGGTAACACCTCAAACATGCAGTGCAGTGTGCCTTGAGGACTAGGGTTGGGAAACACTGCCGTAGATAACTGAGTCACTATATATTGTTTATAGATAGGGGGCAGTGTTCTCAAAGGGAAAATGATAAGCAGACCTTCAAATACAATGCGTGTTGAGTAAAAAACACTGTAATATTTAAACCGGATAAAGAATTTAAATGCAAAGATTTATTGCCAAAAACCTATCCTCATTTATCATGGTAAACATTTGAATATCTCTGTCATTTATTGTATAAGTGAATTTTTACAAGACTTATTTCTTATATATGTACATATGTTTTCACCTGAAAATGCTGCCCGACTTCATTTTGTGGCACCAGTGAAATCACGTTTACCTCCTGTCCTTCCTGTTCTGTTGGTGAGCCGACCGCCGTTGCCCTTCTCATTCAGCACCACGCAGAGGATGAATCTGTTCGCCTCCTGCATGGAGACAAAAATAGCTCCTAATAATGAAAGATTGATGCAAAGTAAGCTTGTCATTACATGCTACAGTAGACAATTAGGTGCCTTCCAACATACAGCCAGGCTGCTCTGATTTTTTTCTACTCTTCTCTCCAACATTTCTTCCTTGTTTTTCCTTTGCCTTCCAGTCTCTCTGTTCCTCTTCCACACTGCCTGAGTACATAAAGTCATTTGGAAAACAACGTTTTCTTTGGAGTTCAAAAAGACAGTGATTCATTTGCACCACTGGCAAATCTGATGCATATGAAGTACATTAAGGTCTTGTTTATGCGAGGCTACACGAAACACAAACATGTTTTACTCAAAGGTTTAAGAATTGAAAGGTAAATAATTAAAAAAATGTTCAACAAATTTAGTTGTATATCCATTCCACTTGTTTAAACAGAGATCAGAAATACCTCCTACAGTTCAAAAACTAAAACCCACTCCCTAAAACTCAAAATTCAGTGTAAGATCTCTGTATAAAAATAATCTCATTTGATTTTTGGACAGTTTGAAATAGTATTAGTGTCCTAATTATTAGATCTGAAATCATGAACTAAAAACATAAATAGACATTCTTTTTTTTTTAAAAAAAATCTGTGACTATAGGTGTCTCAAAGAACCCCCAATGAGTTCATGTATGTGAAAAGCAAAAACTGAACGATGTAGTAGGAACCATTTTACTTTAAGCTAAACTAGATGCAAAATCCTTGAAAAAAATTGCAACATATGTTTATATAATGATTTTGAATTTCTGTTGTCTAGCCTTGGAGAGAACTACCTTAAAGAAAGGAAGTGAAGAAGGACAGAAGAACGGAAGGAGGTAGGGGGAAAGGATTGAAGGAATGGTGGAAAGGAGAGATCTATCTGTTACAATGTACAGATATGTGCTGTGATTTTGTCCCCATCCTACACTGAGCAACACTCACAAACCTGTCACTGTTTAACCTAGTTCACTTCTCCAGGTGCTCCTATTAAAATCTCTTACCTCTCCTCATTTTATCAGCCTACAGGGTTGTGCAGGCTGCACACGTGATAGTGGCTGGCTGCATTCAGAAACACCAGGAGGACTGACATCTCAATGGACTCCCTATTCCATCACTATCAGCTTACAGCCTATAATTACGCCCAATCATCTCGGATCAAGCCTTTCGCCTGAATGGCCCAGCGTAACATCTGCTGCCTGGACGACCTGGCTTAGGAGGACTTTCATATGGAAAGGTGAGCTAATAGTGGTGCAGCAAAGGAGGAGGGAGTGTGACGTGAACAGGTACTAAAGCCCATTCACAAGATGTTTTTTTTTTTCTTTCTGAGAGCAGGTGCTCAGAGGTATTTCTCATCAGCCCTCTGCCAATGATGAAGCTTTAGAACCCTGCAATAAATCTATGGATTTAATTTTGAGGAGTGTAAATTAAAGGGCATTCTGCTGTTTTCAGACCAAAATAGGCTTTATTGTCACCACAGAAATGTCTTTATATAACTAGGATATTTATATATAAGTTGACATTTTTTCCCCCTAAGATTCTTTCTGGAAACCATTTAGTACATCCTTAACAGCAACTGCTAGATATTAGGAAACTCACTCCCAATATTTCCTGTTTGTATTTTTTTATTTCTTTTTATCTGTCTTCACAGTATGTTATGTGATTGACTAACAAAACAGATCAGTATCAATTTCCTCTGATTGCTTGTCAAAAAACATGTGATTTAATTAGCCCAGTCTTCAACGTAAATAATAATCGATTGTGCAGTAAACAAGTTTTTTTTATGCATAGTAAGGTAAAACAAATATAGAATGTTAAATGTAGAACATCTGAAAACTTAAAAGTAGAGATTATAGTGGCTTTTGTTAACACATGTTTTAAAAATACATCTTGAAAACATAATTTCTTTTTCTAATGCTTGTTAGCTATATTTGCTTGAGTTGAAGGTACTCTGAGTTTCTATCTGTCAGAAGCAGAGTTAACTTATTTTCCCATTTTAGCTACAGCTGGTTGTCTGGTTGGATTGCAGCTTGCAGTAAAATCATATTTGTTGTTTCCTGGTGTTCATACTTACACACTATGGAATGTGACAAAGCAATTTTTTTTGTTTCTTGTTGATACATGCAGGAAAGTTTAAAAATGTGATTATTTCTGGGGAATAGCAAAAAACAAAACTAATCCAAGTTTGCGTCACGTATTACATAAGAGTAAAATCCACATCAACAAGGACACTTTCTGTTTGTTCATCGTATTCCATTTGCAAACTCTGCGTTCGCCTACACACCCATTCTCTTTTAGTCTGCGCAAACAAGTTAATCAGAATCTGAAGCTTGTGGGCTGAGAAACAAGCCACGGCCCTTCATTGCCATTAGTCATTTCATTTGGACTTTGGTGGAAAATCAAGCAAACACAGAAGAATCACACCCGACTCTGGGCTCAGTGAGCTTGTGTCTGTGCTGAACTCGGCACCAAAGAGCTGGCAGCAACATCAGCAGCAGAGTTGTTGAACAGGCTCACGAAATAAACTGACACTGTAGGAGATTAAGCTAGACAGCAGCCTTCAAACCACATGCACTTAGAGATCAGGGAGAAAATGAACAGTTCTTCTTTATGTTTATATCAATAATAATTGCGGATCTAATTGTGGGAAAGCTAATCCAAGGTGTTCAACTTGCCTATCGCAGTTGATTTGAGCTTAAAAGCAAAAAAGAAAATGCTGGAGTCTTTCTCATCCATAGAGAAGTTTGGGAAATGTTAAAAGCTCGACACGTAGCCTGAAATTACCTTTATAAACTTTTCATAGGTTTTTCTGCAACC
The DNA here is from genome assembly GCA_903067095.1 of Girardinus metallicus. Taxonomy (NCBI): domain Eukaryota; kingdom Metazoa; phylum Chordata; class Actinopteri; order Cyprinodontiformes; family Poeciliidae; genus Girardinus; species Girardinus metallicus. The sequence continues at coordinate 20,754 of CAEGAE010023651.1, read as the reverse complement.
CGTTGCAACAACGTTGAAACAACATTCTGAGTACAAAGTCTTAAATGGTCTTAACCACTGCATTTCCTTCCCCACCGCTATAGGATTCAGTTGTAGAAAATTACTTCTTGACATGCAGAAAACTCGCAACTAAGCAAAAAAAAAAAAAAAAAAAAATCTGCTCAAAATTTGTTTTGTTTATCTTCCAAGTACAGACTGTTCTATCGTTTCTCCAATAATTCTCCAGGTTCTCAATGGTATTTCACGGTTTATCTTAGGACCCTAGCTCGATGTTTACATAGTAAATTTGACCAGAACATCACAGTACTGCACTAACAAACGGAGAAAAGTGGTCAGGTGGTTTACTTTACAGTGTTCATATTTTGTCACATAACAAGAAATACCGTTGCATTTTGTTCATGTGGAAGACCAACACAAAGTATCACATAACTTCAGTAGATTATAACTGGTTCTAAAAACATTATTGAAAATCTGAAAGAGTTTTGTGTCTATTTGTATTCAGTGTTTCTGAGTTGATGCTTAGTAGCTGCAAGTGTTTTGGGATATGTCTCTCCAGATCCATACACCGGGGACCTGAATTTTTTGCAAACACGTCTTTGCAAAATAACTGCAGCTCCATCCGAGTGGGTGGAGAGGAACTGGAACAGCATTTCTTTAGGAATTGCAGCAGATTCCTCGTTAGATTTGCAAATACACTTTGATATAACTCATGTAATTGTACCCTTGGTGGTATGATTATCCTACTTGAAGTTAAACTTCCTCCCTGGTCTTTTACAGCCTCTAACAGTTTTTATTTCAGGATTGCCATGTATTTAGCCGAGTCCATATTCCTATTAACACTGACCTGCTTCTCTGCTTCTGCTGCAAAAAAGGAATCACCACAGCATGTTGCTTCAATCAACATGTTTTACCCAGGGGATGTTGTGTACTGAGTAGTCCCCCCAGATTTATACATAATCTCATCTGACCACAGCACCTTCTTCCCCATATTTGCTGTTTACCCTATGTGGCTTGTGGAAAACTTAGAGTTGGATTTCTTATAGGTTTCTTTCAGCAAGGAAATCCGGATTGAAACTGTAGGTTTGCAGCTTAAAAGACCAACAAAAATCTTTAGTGCAGTGGTGCCCAAAGTCAGCCCTCAAGTGAAAGTGCCCTTCAAATTTGAGTTCTTTTCTAATTTCAACACACCCCAATTAAATGATGGTCCACTAACAGGTTTCAGCAGACCTTTGACATGCTGGTGAGAAGGTAGTCAGGCAACGTTTTTGTTGGAGCAGAACTGCTCCAACACAAAATTTTCTGCTAAATCCATTTTTTGGATTTAGCAGGAATAAATCCAAAAAATGGTCACCAGTTCTTACAAAGTCCAGGACCTTGAGAAAGTCCAAGGAACCTGGAGAAGGGACTGGCTCCTCTAGCATGAAAACATGTAGACGTTTGTACGCTACTATATGATTACCTCAGATCTGGATAGTTGTAGTAATTTTTCCCTGAAACTATTCTCCAAGGAGCACTTGCATCCAAGCTCTGTATGGTTTTGGCAAAGGTTTAGAAAGACTGAAGCAGTTACTGTTTATTTAACAAAACTCAGAAACATGATATCAAAAACTCACCATGTGTGTTGGAACGTGCTCTCTGAATGGATTAACTCTAGGGTGTTTTTGATATCATGCAGAACTTCTGCATTATTTACACTTTGCTTTAGCTTTCTGAACTGAAGTTTTTATTTATAACAACAACACTAATGGACGGGCTGCACAGACTTTTGCTGTAGCCACATGGTAACATGCACCAGAAAGCATTTCAGAAGGTGGTGTGTATTTATGTAACAGTTAAAAATTCTAACTCTCCAAAAACCCATCGTCTTTGCTTCCTTTTTTCTGTTTTGCCTCAATCAGTAGTTCTCTAACTTTTTATGTCAGGTCCAATCCCAGTAAATACTAAGATATCTAAGCATTACCTTTTTTCCCCACATAGTCAAACCCTCTGAATGCTGTGATTGCAGCTAGCATTGCATCAACCAAATGCTGATCTGACGGGACATTCAGATATAAATCTGATCATAAAAAGTAATCTAATAGAATCCATATGTGATTTTTACCTTAAGAGTTTTTAGTTAATCAACATTATTTTAGTAAAAATCACTTTCATTTCAAAGATTTACAAAAAAAAATAAATAAATCTCAATATACTAAATGTGATTTAATATTTGCTTCAGTGTTGAACATCTGACTTCAATATATTGGCATTATCGGCTTAGAGGCCAATAAAGGTTAGCTATGACCAAAAGTTGCCGCCTATGCAGCTCTTTGTCCGGACAACACCCTGTTTGACCTCATGTTTAGTCTTAGAAGGGGGTCATTAAGGGCTTAAAGCTGCAATGTAATGAAAATGTTGTGACAACAGCAGAGGGATGAAGTAAAAACAGGCTTTAGCAGGCAGCTGAGCCTCTACTCAGGAGACCAACAGCGGGTTTTAGAGGGAGAAAAATGATGGTTATCTGCACACCCTTGAGACATTGATATTAGCCTTGAGACCACTGGATAGACTTGATGATGAGATGCCGAAACCCTGTCATATAGAGCAGAGAGCTGGCTGTGTCGGAGGGACAGGGTCAGCTCAGGGGAGGAATTGATCTTGAAGTCGGTTGTAAAGGTAGGATCAGGAAGAATGGCAAAGCATGAATGCAATGCAAAACCCCCACTAAAAAAACCTGTGTATTTAATCAACTTGGCAACAGCAGTAATTTTATCCCAGGAAATGTTGTGCTCCATTGTGCGATACTAAATGTAAGAATCCTTTATGTGCTTTTTTGTTAGCAGCCGCTTTCCACTTTTGACTGCATTCATCATAATTCAGAGGCTTGTTTTCCCACTGTATGGCTGCTGGGAAGTTGGATGTGACAAAAATGAAGAGTAATGTGCTTTGTCCCAGCTCCTTTGTCCATTTGCAGACTCTGCTTTTTGCTTGCTTGTTTTTGCCTTCAGCTTTTTCTCCCTTTTTTTCCCCCTCCCAGCCCAGTTAGATCTACTCCAAGCCAAAAGCACTTCCACATGCTGTAGCAGAAATCAAGAGCTTTGTGCCAGACTGAGAGTTAGCCTCAGCTTTGGACTCTTGCCTGCTTTAACTTCTCCATGTTTTCAACCAGCTGCACCACCCAGTATTTTTCAGTAAGAAACACCCTAGGTATGCTATGTAAGTTGGCCCAAGACAGACTACACCATGTACAAAACTTCTTTCAGTTCAGATTTTTTCAAAATACGGTTCTGAAAAAATCCTGAGGAGCCAATAAGTACATTTATCAGCACCCCATTATGACAGAGAGACAGAATTTTTTTGACTGAAGAATTTTATTACTTTTTTTTTGGATAATTAAGCCTAATAGAGCCCAAAATCCTGATATAGAGGACAATTGCTTATACAGATTTGTACTGCACAAGCTGCATATTTTAGCTGTTTAGTGGCAGATTTAGAGTAACCTCTCTGGGTTGAATGTGTAAAACTGAGTCAGACTCGCAGAGAGGACTGATAATCTGTACTTTTGCAAACTCCATTTGGATCTACGCAGACACAAGAACAAAAATTATTGAAAAAACATCTTTGGACAACTTGTCTCACGATACAAAGTCAATGAAGTGCTACGTGAATTGTGCAGCGGGCTTAGTTAAGCAGTAAAATGTGTGCTTTGGATCACAGTGAGGCACAGAGCCTTCGTTCATATCTCTAACTGGAGCGGTACATTTTGAAATATGCAATGTGTTTTGATATGAGCATGATATGACGTACTGCTTGACAATCAGACATGGAGACATTAAATAATCTTGCAAGTGTTCCCTGGGTTGGGAGTGGTCCGCAGTCCTTGAGTCTCACATGTGTGGCTCAGACTAATACAGGAAATTGCAGACAAATACATTACCTGCATTCAGGTTGTAGAAACCACATCCACTGTTGGCACAAAACATGGCAATAAACACTGCCTACCAACTGCCAGCACTTGATTCCAGACAGCGTGACTTCTTTCAGCACCGAAGGCCAGAATCTCCGCACTCTATTTCTAATCTCTTCATCCGTCCCCCCCCTAACTCATCTGCCCCCCTCTTGCCTCAGAAATTGGCCAGCCTGCTTCCCCAGAAAATGGCCACAGAGCCTGGAGGAAGGACAAAACTATTATCGCTCTCATTGCAGCAGGAACTTGCAGACTGTTTACCAATCTGTCTGCTTTCTTGTGATCAACATGCTGAAGCGAAGTGCTTTCCTCTTCTGACCATTTAGAAACACCTATTTCTCAGAGTCATACAACAGCATGTCTGATAATCGGTATTCATGGATTTTTGGGGAGATTTTGTTTCCAAACAATCAGAAGTCTCTTTTGACATTATACAGTCAATATGAAACGGTTAACAGCAAAAAACTAACTTTATTTTTCCTTGCAGTTGCAGACAAAAGATTGATTAGATAAGCAAGAAAGAGGCCTATGGTCGCTCTGGAGGAGGTGCAGAGATTCACACCTCAAGTGGAAAAACCTGTTGACAGGAAGCTATTATTTGGTCACTCCACAATCCTGGACTTTATCAACACTAAACATGCACAATCTACACCACCTGTTCTTTTCTCTTCATGTCTTGAACCCCAATTGATAGTGATATAGTAGGTGAATGGATGGAAAAAAAGAAAGCTGTTTCTTTTCAAGCAGGAGGGGGTTGGAGCTGAAGGACACAGAGCAGTTTTCAGTTCAGGTGAAGTGTCTGAAGATGTCTTCACTTAGTAATGGATCCCACACAGGGGTTTTGTCTGGAAGAGATAAATAAATGTTTCAGTTGAAGGAAAGCAGAGGGATAAGGTGATTTAAAGAGACCAAAAGGATTTTTGTTTATATATTGAATTCATTAATGTCAGCTGAAGGAGATTAAACATTTGATTTGTTGAAAAATGTATCACTTCAGTTTCACTTTTACATTTATTGGTAAAATCTTTGAGATCCAGCCTTTATTTAAAAGTTTAGCTTGAGTTGAGCTTACTGACATTCACTGAAATGTCTACAGCAGCACTTTGTATCTTTTCAGAGTGGTAGTGTATTAGAAAACAAAATACTATATGGAAAAAATGCTTGGACATCCATCCATCCATCTGTCCATCCATCCATCTGCTCATCCGTCCATCTTCCCTTCCTCCCTTCCTCCCTCTCTATTTAAAGTTTGATCTCCATATAAAAATAAAAAAAATGAATAAATTCAAGGGGAAATTTTGTATTTGTGTTTTTTAAATTTGATTAAAAGTACTAAGAAGTTCTCAAATTTCAATATGTCAAAAACATTTACAAAAAAAATGTGTATGAACTCTCCAGTGGAAGAAACCAGCATGCAGTTTGAGGAAACAGTTTTGTCTCTCACTCTCACTCTTAATTGACTGATTGATCATACTTGTTGTGTTTAAAGTCAAAATCATATACAGTTAAATGAACAGCTAACTGGAAACAGAAAATTTAGTGGCAGAGGTAACAAAACCAATTGGATTTTTGAAGGGAGATTTGGACTCTCGTTAACACAATGCTCTCAAATCCAAGACAAATTGAAGGACCTTTTAGTTCTCTGCTGGGTGTTGGGATCAAACTGAATTAACAGAAGCAAATGCTGAGAGAGCGGTACCACATAAATTAACCATCTGTTTTTAATGGATGGAGTTTTAATGTGCAACAGAATAACATTATCTTGTCAGTGGAAGCACAGGTGGCAGAAATGAAACACATCCATCATTTTCCTGCTCTCGGAGCACACAGAGTGTTTCCTTATGAGTAAAAGTTCTCTGCAGAAACAATCACACATGCAGGGCGTCCTTTTCAGCAAGCGCCCAAGAATTGTAAACTAGATGTCTGGTTTGTAATTTTCTTTTTTTTTTTACCAAAGAATCGATAGATTCTGCAGCCTTCTTGACGGAATGCATCGAAGCGTGCTGCACAGCCTAATGGACCAACAAGTTCCCATCTGTTAGTGGAGGAGATCTCAGCAGGTCCTCCCCTTTTCTGTCCAAACACAAAACTCAGAGAGCAGGAAAAGAAAAAAGCTGATCATTTCTATTGGAATTGCGGAAAACAGACAGACAACTGCAGGATGGACATGTGGTCCTTAACTGTTCAGGAACTTTGCAAGGAAGAAAACTGGAAGATGTGTTTTGTTCTCACTTCGTTCTGTTGGTTTCAAACAGGACTTGTTATTAGAGGCATTCAATGTTATTCTACTCTTCTGATGTTGTACTACTGCATCTCTTTGCATGGAAACATGTGGACACACTTTATTGAAATGAGGTACTATGGTCATATGAGAATTTAAGGGGAGACTACTATAACAACAACATCGGAACATTTAAAGTCATGCTACAGTCTGTAAGCTGAATATGAGAATAATAGACGTTACTAAGCTTAAAAAATTCAGAGGGTGTTTGTGAGGCACCGGATGTTCCAGTTTTCTCTTATTCAAATTCATCTTCTAAAGTTACTTTTTAAAATATTTTTCTCAGCACAAAAAACAATTAGATGTCCTTTGATTTGTCATTTTTCTTCTGTTCGGGGGAACAAAAAATAACAATAACACAAAAAATCGAATTATGCCCACTGTCAATTCAACAAAAATCTAAAAGAATGAAACAACTTGAAGTTAATTCTGGATATATAAATGCATTTCTTAAACTTAGAACCTTTGAGTACCCAAAGAAAATGTAAAAGGCTTCATACATAGAAAAGAAAGCCAATTAGTTTTATAATGACCTCCCTGTTGGCCCCAGAAATAAAGCTGAGACCACCATCCGACACACTGGATTACACTTTGTGGTTGATGCATTTGACCAAAGTCCTTCCTGTGTTTCTTTGTCTCCATCCAAACACCACATACTAGAGTTCATTAAGTCCCATCAAGTCCCTATGCGGTCTGCAGGAACATGTTTTCTTTCCTGCTTTCGCCATTTTATGAGTGACCACAGAGAATTTTCCCAAGTCGAATCCCAGTGTCACTCCACCGTCCCTCCTTTTTCCTGTTTCCCTCCTTCGGCTTTTCCTCCTTCATGGTCGGATGGACCACTCCTCCAAAAGTCTGGATAATGTTTTAAGTAACGAGTTTGATATAAACACATAAGCTATTGCTTCAAGAGTAAATGTATTTAACTAGTGGAAATGTACATGCGATAAAGGAGCAGCAGACCAGAAGTGTGAATGGTTTGGACCTTGTATATTGTTGGGCAACTTGCATTACAGAATACACAGCATACACACACAGCGTTCTGTTGGCTATAGCTAAGTTGTTTCCTGGAGGGCTGCATGTTTTATAGGCATTTATCTGCTTGGACACACTTCATCTCAATGATTGTGTAATCAGCAGGCTGATGCTTAGCCAAAGAGCCATTTTTGCCCTCAGTCCAGCTGAACAAAACTTGTTTAGAGCCTCAAATGGCAACATTATAAGAGTGATGGGTGGCTCTACCTTAGTATGCACACAATGAATGGGTTGTTTTTACAACCAGATGTAAGCATAAGCACGTCTTTCAACGAGTTTGCCTTAAGTGAGCTGCATTTCATCAAAAGCACTTTGATATGTAGATCTAAGATATAAATGATATGGAGAAAAAATAATAAAAAAATATATATGCCTTAACGTGTTAAAACATATCAAACGTGGTCATGAAACAACATTTATTTGAAGCTCTGCAACCAAGAAGACTACAGAATCAGCCGGTAAGATAACTTGTCGCAGAAGTGCTTGTGGGAAGCTTTGAGAGGCAATTAATTAGAAACCATTAAAAAAAAAAAAAAAAAAAGCTGGTTCCTGTTGGCTTTAGGGAGGAGGAGGTCATTGTTGTAATGGGATTAACCTCTCCACAGAGATTGTTAAATCACTTAAATTTGGCTTGTTAATCTGATTTGGGCTTGTCTGGCCTCAGCGCGAGTCTCCAGAAGCACCCCAGCAGTTATAACTGTCATGAAACACCGCAGGAAGCTCGCATAACTTTTCATTTGTCCAATATCTACTCTAGGTAACCAATATTCTATTATCCTTCCCTTCTACTGACCTTTAAATTGGGGACTTCTCATGTAAACACGGTAATCAGGTTTCCTGGCCTTCAGCTGAGCCTAATTCAAGATAACTGAGAACTCAATTGTCTAAGTGTGATTTAGTTAGTGCCTGGCCTAATTAAAGTCCTGGAAATGACCTCCAAAGTTCTGTGCAGCATTAATCAGCTAAGACACCTCATCAGCTACCAGAGGAAAATCAGCAAGGGCTTGTGTTCATACGGCTTTATGTCTGTGAGTCTGAGAGAGTGATTTCCTGGTCTTTAACCCCTGAAAGGATCAGCCACACTGGGGTCTATTGACAGTCCTAATCCGCCCTCCCCCCCTGTTCAAACTTGCCACCATACTGACACCGCACACGTTCCTCATTTTCCCCTGACATGACATCACACGCAGGAAGGGTTTCGCCATATCGTTCTCGGGCTCAGAAGTCCAAAGTGACGCTTGCTCACCTCTCACCCCTGTTCAAACGTTTGCAGAGATTTTATGGCTGTGATTGATGCAAGTTTTGATTAAAGCGCTCCCTTATGTTTTTTGGCTTGGAGCTGCTCAGACATTAACGCCTCTGCCATGAACAAATGGATTATGCGGCGGTGCCAGGGCTCTGCCTCGCAGTCTGCTCTGGCACGTCTCTATCCGGGTCCGGATTTAAAACTGCACCTCTTATGTCTCCAAATGTTCGTCTTGCCTTCCTTTGACCTGCATCTCCATATGTTCACTCTGACAACTTTTAAGTAGTTTAGTTCTCAGCCAGTGTCTGGGTCCAAGAAGACGCCTCCATTTTAGCGTGCAGCACACTATCTTTGACAAACCCGAGGGGAACATGAAGGCGGTATCTTGCACAAGTATTCATATAATGTTAAATTTATAACAAAATAGTCTATAATTGTGAAGTTAAACAAAAATAACTTGATTGTGCCTAGAAAATGCATAATTCCACCCCTTTAATTAAAGAACACTATTCCAAATGACATTTGACCAAAATGCTGAACAAATGTTTAAGTCTACATAAAGGCAAAGTAAAATGCAAACTGAGTAAAAACATTGAAGAAATCCACAACAGTAAAAGTACTTTAAATCAGTAACAACTCATTAGCTACATTGCTAAGACAGCTGCACTGCATTTTAGTTGGGGGTGTTAGAGTAATGACGCAGAAAACAAAGACTCACATGAAACACCGATAAAATATGTTGAGGTTTGTAACTTAAATGTGACAAAGCAGGACAGAAAGTCATGGGGAATGAATACTATGTGTTTCCCACTTTTTGTGATCGCCTGGCATCACTCAAAACCATTTGTTCACCTTTTACAATCTCCTCTGTGCCGTGGTGCTTAGCAGAGTTCTTTTCTCTTATCGCATTTCCACACAGTGCCCTCTGCGACTTCAGTGTTTTTAAATTGCTGCTTTTTCACTGCACCTAAAAAGAGGAAATGGGCGGAAGGATCCCCAGAAGGATCGCTACTGCATCAGCATTAGTGCAGACGCTCTCTGTTTGTTGCTAAACATGTGGTGACACATGTCAAAGGAGGGAGGCACACACTACAGCGGATTAGTTGCGAGAGGAAACCTATCCGGTTTTCTGTATGTTTGGCCTGTTACATGGAATTTAACATTCTTTTGTTGACACAAAAACCTGTGGGCTTGGTGTGATTTCTCTAGTCAGTGAGGGACTGAAAGATGGACTGTTTCAAACAAATGATACAGAATTTGACACTGACATCGGCTTAGTTCATTTAGATTTATTGGGTGTGTGGATGCACATTTTTTGTAAAGTGCTTTGAGACGACATTTATTGGGAATTGGTGCTGTACAAATAAACCGAATTGTACTGAAACTGAATTTTAAACATAATCCACAAATTCCCAGTAGCGTTGAGGTGGAGGTCTTAGAAAGGTCTTCGCCAAGCTCAAAGTTGACCTGCTTTACTCCTTCCACAATCAATTTTGATTTGACTTTGGGATCATCGTTGCAGCTGTTATGTTTCAATCATATGATCTAAACTGTCACCTTTAGATTAAAGCTACTCAGTCAGAATGTTCAGGAACAACTCAAGAAACACCAGAACTAAAAATTGCAATGGACTTTAAAACCCCTGGAGACAAGCTTCAGCTTCAAACATCTGGAACACCAAATCTACAGAAGAATGAAGTGAGTTTTAAGTAAACATGGACTGAGAAAGAGCTCGGAAAGTCATGTAGGAGAAATGTTTATCAAAATACACTGACCATTGAAAAGGTCAATCAAATGTTTCCTTGGACTGCTGTTAGCTTTGATTATGGAACACACTCTATATGATGTTGTTTGGTTAAAATGTTGTAATGTCACGTCGATAAGATAGTTGCATACAGTTTTTGTGAAGATCTTACGAAGAAAATGAAAGAGTCAAACGGCTTTGCAAATTCTCCTTCAGCAGATCCTAAAGTTTCTCAGCAGAGTTCAGATCTGGACTCTGTGGTGTGTGAAAAGAACATCTCATGCTCCTTTAACCACATTTTCACAATCCTGGCACCGTCGTCTTGGAATATGAAATTCAGATACGGGATAATCAGCCCATTTAACATATCCAGGCTGTCAGCTCACCTCATTCTTTGGACACATAATGCTACTAAACTTGAACCCGCATCACAGAGCTGCAACCATAGGCCTGTCCAGTGGGCACTAAGCGCAGTAGTGCATTACTGTATGCACCACTCTTCTTACACTGATGTGCCCACTGCTATGCAACAAGGTAAATCTCATCAGATGACATGACCTTCTTCCATTGGTCTACAGTCCCATCTTTATGTTTTATGGCAAATTAGAGCCCTTTTTTCTATTAGCCTAAATGATCAGATTTTCTTTAAGGCTGCACAGCTTTTTACTTAAAGTTCTTTCAGTTCTCTTCACATGATGCTTGTGGAAATGATCTCACTTTAACTATTGGCAATAGCTGGGTTCAACAGTTGTTTTTCTCTGATACTTTACTGTCACCAAGCGTTTAAGTGATTGGTAATCATAATTAGTCAAGATTTTTTCCAAACACAAATCTTCAGTTAAGATGAAAGTTCCCCACTGTCCTTCCAGCTCTTAATCACAAAGTCATTAAGCCAAATTTCCTTTTTTTTTGCTAGAACTGTGCCAATAATTTGTCTTTTCTGAATTAGATTAACCTAATTTGCCTGATTACAGGATATGTCTTCAGGAAATGCGAAGCTAATCACAGCATCAGTTGGGGTTAAATAACCTGTTGTGTACATAAACTTCTGAACTAATGTGTATACAGTAATCCCCTAGCACAACACATTTTTAGGTAGCGATAGAAGACAGCGAACGTGGACTGTCTTCATAAAATTACAGCTACTGAATTAATGTCTAATATATAGTAGACAAATAAGTACTTTAAATGCACCAGAGTGTAGTAAAAATCCACAGAAAGTGCTGAATGCAGCACCAACTTAATGTTAAGCACCACACTTGCTTTGGCTCCAAACATATATAAAACAAAAGCACATTAATATTTATGGCTCTGCGCTACAGATGCCGCTCTCTTTCGCTAATTTAACTTCTCACACAGTTGCGATATTGATTGTGAGCAGAGCTGTGTCTGCAAAGACAGGAGAGTCTGAGGGCCTACGGACGAGCCCTAGAAGGACGGGTGGGGGTGTTGACAAATTAGTATGTTGACGGGTCAGTGAGAGAGGTCATGGGCCCACAGCAGGAGGCTGAGGGTCAAGTTTGTCCAAACACAAACACAAAGTTGTGCTGCAGCTTCCGTCAGGAACCATGCAGACTTTGACTCCTTGAACAGAGGGGGAAAAATAGGGAAAGTTATCGTACTTATTTCTGTTTTCTATAATTCTAGGAAACAGCTGGAAATATTTTAAGATCCTATTCAATAAACTAAAGCATCATTTTCCCCTGATTCATTTTCCTGCATAAAAAAAAAAAGTTTTGTTTTGTTACATCTGAGTACAAGTGTTCATTAAGGCGTGCAGAAGAGAAAGCTTCCTTAATCTGTTGTGCGTGCAGGCAATGTGCAGCGTGTGTGTTTCCCGATTTCGCTCCATTACCTCCCAATTGATTGAAGGGAAGGATTTGATGTGTTAATCCGTTCTCCCCGGTGAAAGATTCCTGCCTTTGGAGACACACACACACACACACACACAAAAAAAAAAAAAAAAACACACACACACATGCACGCCTTCACCCACACGCTTGTGCTGACTAAAAAAAAAGTAATCAACAGAGAATTGTACAAGGCTCCTCATTCACCTCGCAGTCTCCTAAAAGCCTTTGATCAAGAAGTGCTTAGGTTTCACATAAACGGCTGGATACCTTTCAGAGACCATGCTAAGCACACAGCCACTTGAGGGGGATTTGGGCTACTTTAATGCCTGTTTTCAGAGCTTCTCCGTGGTATTTAAACCAACACGTTAGCCGAGGTGCATGGCAAGTTACGGTCCGCCACACAAGTAGATATTGTGACTTGTGCGATTGTCGTGAGTTTCTTCCAAGCCCCCCGAAGGCTCCTCTTTGTGGGCTGGCAACAAAGCAGCTAAAACGGCTGAGTTTTTTAGGGGGACTCAGACCCTCTTTTGTCAGCTCTTTTAATGCTCTGGCTCTTGGCAGTAACTCATACGGAGACCTGGGATGTGGAACTAAATGGGCTGTAGCTAAGCATCACAAATGAGATCAATAAATCCACTTTTTATTGAATGATAAATCTAATCTAAAAAAGCATGAACTGCAGGTCCCCATTAGCAAACATTTAAGCTTATTCGGAGTCTAAGCTGTCTATTTTTGCTTAGTTAGTTTAATTCAAGAAAACACACATTTGAAAAAAAAAAAAAAGTGCATCTCATAGTTGAGTTGCATTTTCTTCCAGATTTCTGTAGGATCAAACATTTTATTTTGGGTATTCATTGGCAACTCATTGCCGGTTTGAAGCCCCGGCAATGTGGGTTATGAACTCCCAACACTGTCTTTTCCATGTAAGACTATCAAGTAGAATACTAAGAAAATTCAGTAAAGTTACTTTTGTGAGTCGGTATATATCTAAAACTTCATTTGTTCCTAAAAAAAAAAAAAAAAAATAAAAGTGACTGATTTAAACTTGCAGAAAGCTGGCATGTGTGGCTTTAAACTCCGAACAGCAGACACTTACTGCAGCTGCCTGAGGCTGGCTATCATAAAAAACCATGTACAATTTCTATAACATGCACTTTGAGAGATTGACTCTTGATTGATGTGTTTCTCAGTGGAAAAACTGTGGAGAAATATTCCTTTTATTTCACTTTTCCCAGTCGCAGGGAATCCCTATGTTTACTGCGAGGCAGGACTCGGACTTACCTTGAGGCCAGAAAACACTGGCTCCACATTTTTCAGCGGGCCAACACTCACATGAGAGCGCCGCTGGTCTCCATGAATCAAAGCACGGAGCAGTGAAAGGTTAAAAGCTCCTGGGGCCTGCAGACACATTTTTCACGGGGTGGCGGGTAATAGGATCATGGCTTCCATAACTCCGAAGAACAGCCAATCCTCCCTCGTTTCTGCCCGTTTAGCCTTCAAAGAGAAAGTTTGTGTGTCTGTGACGGCTGGTCAGGGGGGTTAAGAGGAAAGTGCATTTTTTCGGTCACAAACTCAATTTCCTTGGTGAGTTGAAGAGGCCGTGCTTTAAAACCCAGAGCATAAAGTCTTTTTAATTTGTCCCACATACGGTATCCTCCAGAACGTCCCGCTCTGCTGCAGATGAAGCGTGATTTTAAAAACTGCTTGACCTTATGTAGCTATAATAATACCACTTTCTGCATGCCTTAATGCTTCTGTGTTCATCCTGTCTTTATGCTGTTATCTTAACGCAGACAAATTGTCACCAAAGGAAATGAGGCCAAACAAATTAACCTCGTTTTTGCTCCAACAGCTACATAATACCCCCATGTTAATTTACACGATGTGAGAGCACTCAGGAGACAATGGTCGCTAAAAATGTTAATGTTAAAAATGTTTTAAACGAAACAGAAAGTTCAATATTTTTAATTTGAAATTTTTATTCACAGCAGCTTACAAAAAATGTCTACATCTGCCAAAATATCAAACTTTTTCCCCCCATTACACACAAATTTTAATTTGTCTTTTTAGATTTACGTGTTTGTAATTGTAAACTGGAAGAAAAGTTATGCTCCAAAAATAAAATCCGATGCAAGCAACTGCCTTCAGTTGTTGCCTTATCCAAGGTCATGATCAGGTTCCACGAAAAGCTTAGCTGCAAATATCTACAACTAAGGTGAGGTGCCTCTTAGGAGAACTACTGGAGGTGCCCTCCGCAAATCTGGACTTCATTGAACGTGAAGAAAAAAGAAGAGAAAGTCCTTCTTAGATGTTTAATAATGAAGCAAGTATGTGGAAGAATGTACTCTGGTGAGATGGGACAGTAAAGGAAGACTCATATGCAGGAAAAAAAAAGCTGCAAATTATCCTGAGCCATCTTCTCCGGTGAAGCATGGTGTGGCAGCATCATTTTAGGAATGGTATTCTTCAGCAGGGGAAGGGAAGCTGGTTGGAGATGATGGGAGGTTGGATGGACTCTTCTTGTACTGCACAATTGTGCACTGTTTTGCGTCAGTTTACCTCTGGAAATTCCAATAAAGTAGACGTTTTTGGTTATAAAGTTGATAATGTGGAAAAGTAACACAACGCTACATCTTGGTCCAGTCAGCATGTGGATGTTACTGTGTGTCTTTGTGTACCCTCGTACACGACCTTTGTGCTGCGCATCACGGCTCCACAATGTGATCAATTATCACCGTGCCTGTGAAGCTTCGTGCCTGAATGAATGCATGAGCTGCTCGTCTCTTGACGACGACGCATACGCTTTAGCTGTCATCGCTTGACCAAGGCCACTGTTCCCGATAATTAAAAAGAGCTCCATTGTGATGCAGAGAAGCTGCTGTTCCCATGTATGCAGCACGGATGAGATCGGATGACGATGACAGGGCCGAGTGTGGAGAAAGCAGCGAGGGCAGGGAGGGAGGGGGGCACAGTCCCCGCTGATGGTGACCTCGGCCAGGGTCTCGCTCACCAGCTGCTGCCTGAAACGGGACACCGGAGCCCCTCTGCTGCCATCCACCTGGATCACTTACCTGGCAAACACATACTCTGTGCTGCATGCGCACACACATACGGACACAAATGCCAGAGATATCACTACGCTTTTCAAGTGACTGTATAGTCATTCAGAAATTGCTTAGTGTTATGAAAAAGCTGATTTTTATTTTTTTTTTAGTTATATCATTGCAGTTAAAAGCTTCAAATTCCTTTAAGACGACATTAGAAAATGAAAGACAACACACAGTGACCGAACAGTTCTTATAGCTAACCCACTGCATTTACGTTTTGGAGATGTAACATTTTCGATGGTCGGAGGAACAGTGCAATCCATACTTAAGGTACTTTATCATAGTTATTGTATCATAATTTCACACTGATAAAAACGTGTAAATGGTCACCTTTTATCTGACTACATTTCTTCAAATATTCCCAACAGTCATCAGTGATTGGAAAAAATGTGGGGAAAACCCAATATTACAAAAGTTTTCTCCAAAACTAATGAAGGCTGACAGCAAATTCTGACCCCCACCACCATCAAATTTCAATAACAGAACACCATAAGTGCAGTAAAAAGATGATGGTGGCAGCATCATGGTGTTTGGATTTGTTTTCTGTTTTTGTCAATGTGGATGAAATTACAATCAAGCTTTAATCCCAGTAATAATGAAACACTTTCTGATGTCTGCCAGGGATTTGATGTTTTATTTTGATGTAAATCAAAATATTCGTCCTAATCCACAAAAATGGCTTCATTAAATAAAAATGTACGTTTTGGAACAGCTGAGCCAGGTGAGAACCTCCAGACAATCTTTGGATTCTAGATATTTGGAGAGGTCTTGCATACTAGAACAAGTAAACATAACCAAGTCAACATGTTGGAAGGAAACTTTATCCTAAAATTCCATCAAAATCGGCAAAGTAGAAGTGTAAGGGTGCACACACCCATCCAACCAGATAACTGCTATTTTGTGTGATAGCCTTGCAGATTTGTTTCTTTTCAACAGGACATACGTCCCACTAAAAATGCATATTTTTTATGTCATTTAACACGACGATGTTCGAGATGTTCGCTGTTCATTTAACTGCTTTTTAATGGCAGGGTGGCACTGTGCTCAGCATTACATCATACATTACAACGGTGTGAGGGGAAATAGTTGACAGAGTGTGTAAATGAACATCCATTCAGCCTCTATGATTATTATGACATTGGCAGAAGCAGATCCATCACCTTGCTGCACCTAAGCCTCCACGGCAACAAAGGTCTTTGGAAAAGACAAACTGCTGCTGCAGCTGCTGTCATATTTGTGAGTGTAAGCAGCTGTGTTTGGACTAGACCGCTATACCTTACATAAAGACCATCTTAGCATGCTCATTCATCAGAACGAGCCCTTACCTTAAATAAAGGGCTACATGAGGGAGTGGAGAAACCTTCTGAGTTGAGTGACAGAACGGGGATAAATGTTAGAAAAACACACGTAGTGTTATGTGTTACATTACGCTTTGTCTAACGAACAGTTCTTAACCCATTTAGGCATCTAAAGAGACAAATTTGCCTCATTGCTGCAGCTCAAGTTTCCCATTGCCTGGTCTGTGTCTTTGCATCAACCCTAACCATGCCATGTTCAAAATATACAGTCTGAGGGGTAATACTTAATCTGTCTGTAACACCTCATAAGGTTCTAAACCAGGCTAGTTCATCATGTTGGCCCCCTCAAGTCTCACTTTGTCTCCAGAGCAATAGCCATGGGTGATAAATAATTACTTAGCAGAACCTTGACTTCTCTCCTGTTGTGTTTGCATGCTGTCCCCTCTCTCCACACTGTAGCACTTTGGCGGTTTTAATAATTAACCAGGTCCTTTTGCCTCTGCCTATTTAAATTTCTTTTTTTTTTAGTTGGCACCGTGTCAACAATTGCTCAGAAAAAGAGAAATTCAAAGTTGCATCTTTACATTTGGCTTGACATTGTGTTTGTCTGATAGTTAATTATGTGAAAAGTTCAGTATGAGACTGTTTTCAAAATCAAAAGAAAAAGAATATGTTTAAAAAGTTGTTAGCGGCTACGTGCTGCAGCAGCAAAATTGCAGCCCGCGTGTGTTTTTGTGTGTGACGACCTCCGAGTGTGGAGGGCCATCGTCTGTAATGAGTGGGAGGTAAACAGGGTCGAGTCCTCATTTATTCATAAGGCAAACAGAAACTGTGCACTGAATGGGAATAAGTGTGTGATGATTTATTTAAAGCTATTTGTTTCGGGCCACATAGGCTAATTTTCCCCTTCAGCAACCGATGCTCCTTATCCAATGGTTTCCATCACTCCGTCACTCCCACATCATTCTGTTTTGTTTTTTTTTAATTGTCTTAAAATAACAAGCAGAACAATTTGTCAAACAACTATGTGCAGTTAATTTCATATGGTTGCAAAACAACTCACGAGGCCAGTTAATACAGCAGAAAGAGAAATGTGAAGGGAAACAATAACACAAAGTAGGAGGATATTATTATTTGGCTCTGGATTCGGTGGAAACATTGGATCGAACTCATTCTCCTGAAAATAGTCTCCAAGCTGAAATTTAAAATTAATGAGGTATATTTAGATGCTGAGCCTTTAGGCCAATGAATTTAGCCTTTACACAAAGTAGTTTGTGAAGTGGCAGAAAATAACATGAGGTGATGACAGCATTATGATGTGAGGAGTCTTTTGTTCAGCAGGGACAGGGATGCGGATCTGAGTTGTTGTGAAGATGAATGAAGTAAAATGCAGGACAGCCCTGGGAGGAAAATTGTTAGATGTTGCAAAATACTTGAGACGGAGAATGAGGTTCACCCTGCAGCAGGACAACAGCCCAAAACATAGAGTCAAAGTTACGGTCAAATGGCTTGAATCGAAGCACATTCATGTGTTGGAATGCTCCAGTCAAAGCTCAGACCTGAATCTAACAGATGTCATCCATCCAATCTGACTCTTTGGAGCTGGTAGATACACACCTTAAAAGAGTTGCAGCTGCCACTGAACCAGAAGTTTGTTCTACAAAGTTCTGGCTGATGGAGACAACATACAATGTCATGCCACACTATTCAGATTTGTATTTGTTGAAGATAAAACGTCTACAATTTCCTGTCCAGTCCACAATTATGAACCACTTTGTCTACCACATAAAATCTCAATAGGTCGTTTGGGCAGCATATTTTATACCAAATGATGTGACATTTGAGTTCAACCCATCTCCAATCAGGCGTAAAGATGGATCATTTTGCTTTTAAGAGCTGTCACTCTATTTTCAATTTACACACAGACTTCTATGTCAAAATGCACTTCTGTAAAACTGTCTTGCCAGCAGACAATCCTAATTGCAAACCCAGTGTGTGTCGTCTGCTGTATTCTAGGCCTAAAAGTGACAGTTCAAAGAACAGCCCTGTGGTTTTCTACTACCATGCTAACCAAATGCCTTTTCATTATAAACGAACAATCAGCCATTTTCATGAGATGGTTTTTAAAGTTAAAACCAACAATTTTGCTGTGACATTTCATTGGGTTTGTTTTTGGCAAGCTACAACCCTTATTCTGTCATAGAGAGAAAATATGGAGCATGGTTCATGAGGAAGTACACAAACAAAACGTCTCAGAGTATGAAAAGTGTTTCTCATTTTGAAATCTATTCAATTTATAGGATAAAATGTGCATGCTTCAGAAGAAATACTACTTTGGTGTTCTTGTTCTGCTACAGATGCCAAAGATCATATTTTACAGACAGAAAACTCTTGAATGACAAAATTAACTCTGTCTTTTCATTGCTTTTCAAAGTGGATAAATAACTTTTAAACATACTTTTCTGACACAAGAGGAGGCTTTAGAGTTGCCCCCTCAAAACCTGAAATGCAGTTCCATTATGGATAATAACATAGCTTCTGTAATGATACCGTCTTGAAGCCTGGCTGTAAACAGAGAGATTGTTTTTGTAGGAATTTATTGAGTGGACCTATGGCTGCATTTGGCAACACATTGAAACAATGTAGTGATCACTTTTGCCACAATGAAATGCATTCACACTTCTATGAGGGTAGTGTGAGTGAGATCAGATCGCCATCAGCTGTTAGTTGTGCATTTCAGGTTTATCATAAAATGTTCAGTCTGTGTGTTGTCTGTTATTACAAAATGTCTGTTGATAGCTTTCTCTAATATTCCAACAGTTTATTTTCCCGTGATAACAGGATTCGGCTTTGATGATTTTTTTTTGTTGTTGTTGTTGTCGTCAGTGTCTGAGCCAAATGAAAGAGCGAGTGTTTGACTGCAGATGCTCTTATTGTTTGTCGCTATCTTCAACTGTCATTATTCATGTCATCTTGTGGTAAATGACATGAAGGAAGTAAAGTAATGATGGACTGATTGGATTCAGCTGGTGTCACAGTTTCTTTAGACTGACATTTTGACAGATACTAAATCCGTATGATTAAAATACAACACTGATTATTTTCAGAATAGTAAGACTTGTACAGTCAATATAATCAAACAAAGAAGGCTACCGTAGTCATTCTGCAGGAATGTGCTAATGAATGTACAATGCGATAGCAATGCGGGTCAGGACTGGTCCTTAAATTACAAAGTCTACCTGAACACTGCCGGATTTTTAGAGCTTCATATTTGTATAATTTGTATTACAAGACACTGTGGGACATTCCAGACTGAGCTCAACACAATGCTCTTAAAAATTTCTATAGGGTGCTAGTATGCTAGGTCTCCAAGCTGCTGTCAACAGAACCCAACTTCCATATTAGATAAATATTGAATGTGTGAACTAAAATTCAAGTTAGACTTTGACATTACTCATTTATTGAGTTTAGCATTATAGAGAGCATTATAGAGCATAATTGAGTTTAGCGGCTGAAATCAACTTTCAGCTGCCAATTAAAAAGGCAACACAAACATAATATGTTCTTCAAGATGGAGCCTGTGATAGATAAAGCTGAACTTGAACCCAAAGGGACAACTCAGTCTGCTCTCATGCACCCCCCTCACCTCAGGCTGTTTTGATTAGGACTCTGTGTGGAGTGTGGCTGGTGGAGCTGTTTGCTCAGGCTAGGCCAAGGATTAAGGGTTTCTCTCACAGGAACCGGAGAAAACAGAGTTTTGATCCCCCACATGTCCCTCCGTGGGGCAGAAGTGGGTGGCGATCATACTCCAAACCAAACGGTCACTGTGTGTGTTCCTTACGATACAATGACAAGCCACATCTGCGGCACATGCTACTGGGCCAGGGTTGGGATAAATGCACAAAGTATTCTGGGTGCGCACAGCATTTTTCACTTCTGCTCTTTTCTTCAAAGCGACCTCTCTCTAATCCTTTTACTTCATAATTTTGCATGGGCTGTGAGGCCATGGGGACATGGACAAACACACACACACTTGCACTCCACACTTGTTTACACAGTGTGTGAAGTTACTCAGAGTGCAGTAATACAGTCCATTAATAGGTGCATCTCAGTTAATGAGAATATCATCAAAAATTAATTTATGTCCATTATCAAGTTCAAACAGGCAAACTCATATCATATATATATATATATATATATATATATATATATATATATATATATATATATATATATATATATCA
>CAEGAE010023649.1:0-36272 GCA_903067095.1 Girardinus metallicus | reverse complement strand
AAAAAAAAAAAAAAAAAAAAAAAAAAAAAAAAAAAAAAAAAAAAAAAAAAAAAAAAAAAAAAAAAAAAAAAACACACGCACAAAATTGATGCTTTTAGTAAATTAAGTTGAGCAAAAGCAACAATTTCCTGATATTCTATGAAAGTGGCATTTAGTTCAGCGTGGGGGCACCGAACAGATGGTGGTCTGTCTAACTCACGCCAGGTGGATCTGGGATGGAACAGGTTGCATACACATATACACACACATACTATTTCACAGGTCAGAGGAAGGTTACTAATACACTAGTGAGCACCAGAGTCTTTTTATATGGAGAAGATGAAAGTGTAGGTCAAGCAAAGATAGTGTGAAATCCCTAAAAAACAAAACAAAGAACACAAACTTTATTTCATGTAGATAAAAAGAATCTTATTCATCCATGCATCCAGAGTAACTTAAAAGGCAAGTCCTCTAACATTGGTTACTTGGATTGATGTCATCGACTCATGAAATTTGTGTCACATTAAGCCTGATCAGGTATTGCTGCATGTCTTCGCTCACAGCGGATGTGATGATGCAAAAGTAGAGCTGCAAACACCTCTTAAATTTAGATTATCTGGGTTTATCTTGTTTTTATTTGTAAAGAGGATTATTACCACTTAGCATTAAACCTGACATCCAGTCTAAATGAAGTTGAGTGGAACAGCTTAGCACTTTAAGACGCTCATTTTCTAAGTGCTAATACTGAATATTAAGACATTTTTGGAGGCGTTTCTGAGAAAAAAAGATTTACCTTTCCAATGAACCCATCTGTCATTGAAACATAATAACACGAAAAGAAGGTTTGGTTGAATCTTCAGATTTACTTTTCCCTTTGGTCCAACATTGGAGATTATGAAAAAATCCAGACCCTTTTCATAGTTGATGATCACACATGCACTGCACAGTGGGAGAGTTTCTGCTGGAGATGCTCTCCACTGGGAGTAGCATCTGTTTAAAGCACCGAGGGGGCAGGGCTTAGTGCTAAAAATACACAGTAGAAATCATTTTTAGCTTTTTCCTTTACTTCACACCATAAGACAATATGCGGCTCCCTGATTTTTCACTAGCTTTCAAATGTATTCTCAATGTCGAAGAGATTACGAAAAGTAGAGGTCAACAGATAGGCCTTATGATGCAGAAACTCTTAAAGCGCCCTTCTCACCAGATTATGTCCACCTCACTAGTTTCCAAAGAAGGTGAAAGCTGTCATTGTCTGACAGCTGCTGGATCTGGAAAATTTTGGAAAACCAAATTTTAATGTAAAGGAATAAGGGTATCACACTGGCACTACAATGTTTCCCCTACACCACCAATTTTAGCTGTAATTTTAGGCAGTTTGAAATCAGCTGTTCTCCAGCTTTTCTATGCTCTGAAAGAATTCAAGGGAGGCAATTTTCTGTTCAAAAAAATGCAAACCACATGGAATGCCATCCTGTCAATAACTTTAATCTGTTGTATGACTATGCATGTATACATTGGGTGGAGTCAGAAAAAGTCATTCATATACAATTAGTTGTTAGGATATTTTCACAACTGATAATCTGGTAGACTCGGTTCAATTGGGGACCAAAATTGCAAGATTTATTACATGTTTAGCTGGTCCGATTCGCTTTCACACTGTACTGTGTCAAACGATCCAAACTATTTGAAAAACCTGCGCATACTCTCGCCTGTAGTGGTACTCCGCCAAGAACCACTGAAGAAAACAATACAAAAACATTCAAAGATGACAAGAGCGCAACTTCCTTCTTCACAAAATGCAAACAAAAATGAATTTTAGCAGTTGTGAGATTTCTATTTTGTCTTTGATCTTCTATTTTCATCTTATAGCGTTAGACTTCCATATTTGTTTTGGTTGTATTGACACAGAGTGCACTTTTTACAGTGCACGGTCTCTGGTCCGCTTGCATCTACGTATGCATTTCACCAAGACCTAGGTTTTTAGCTTGGGAAAATATTTCCTAACCTAAAAATCTAAAAACAATATTAGAATAAATAAATATATCTCCTAAGTTAAACATTGAAAATCAATGTCTCCTCTCTTTTTCCCATATTATTCTTTCATTAAAATGTAATGTGCCACATATCAGCAAGTAGTTAATTCAGCCAAGACAGGAAAACCACTGCATCTAAAATTGAAATCTTAAAAACTGCTTGGGGTGTAAAAACATGTACTGTAATAGATTTATTGTCACTTTCTCTTGAATTATTTTCACCAACTCTTCCAGGGAAAATGTCCATTTAACACACTTTGTGCCAGCATACACTTAACACATCACCTAAGCAGAAGCGCAGAAACAAGAAAAAGGGTGGAGCAGCAATCTAGAGAATAATACATCAACTTACAGTAAAATGAATGAATAAATAATCAAGAGAAAAGCTTAAACAATTACAAATGAACCCTTGTTGGCACACTATACATTTTGAACAACAGTTTTAAATTTCTCTTACTCTGTGCTGTGAAAGAAACAGAGATTCCATTATTGCCATAATTACATGTACAGAAACATGAATAATAATTCAGTCATTATATATATATATTTTAATTAATATTGAAATTCAGCAGTGAAACTGCAGTGGGAACTTCTCAGTAGATCCTACCTGAAGTCTAAATAATTTATCTGTGTTAAATTATTTAAAAAAAGAAAACGATTGACCTATCCAAAAAAAAAGAAAAACTTGTAGAAAGGAAGTGGAAACAGAAAAATTGAGAGGAAATGAATAAATTCTCTCCACAAAAAAAAAAAATCCATTCTCCTGCTTCAGAGGGATACAGAAATAGCTTTTTCTGTAGTCATGAATCTCTCTGAGCTCAATCAATGGACTAACCGATACATAAAAGATGAGGCTGTGTTTGACCTGACCATGGAGGTGGAGGGAGGGGAAGTGAACTGCTGAGCCTGGACTGAAGGAGATGGCGAATTAGACTCTATCGGGGGATCCTTTGAAGTTTTGGCAGCTGAGGACGGGGTGTGGATCAGCCCGTTTGCCCCGCTGCATTAACCCCCCCCAACATTCAGCTATGCTCGCACAACGTCAGCAGCAGCAGCACCAGCTGGCTGCCAGCTGGCCCAGCGTGAGGCTTGATCTCCACTTTTGTGTAGCACAAGTCCATTATACAAAACCAAGATTCAAACTTCAGCAGCAATTATCACTGTGCTTTGTAACATTTTCACAGCAGTATAATTTCACACCTGAGAGCAGCAGCAGGCCTCCTGTTGCTGCTCATTTCTGGACGCAGATTAAATTTGTGGCGCAAGAGCTTGTGACAATCAGATGTTATTTTGATTCCTTGTCAGTAAGCAGGAACACAAATGTGACAAAAAGACCTATACGTTAAGAGGCTAAACTATCAACAATCATCAGTGTGGAAGTGAAGACTCAGTCGGATGTTTTCAGTGTCATGGAGGCATTTAAAAATGAGGTCAAATGGAAATGTAACAGGCTGAAGAAGCTTCTACAAAGGAACAGTATTTTCTACAGACTGTTTACTAGATGTCAACAAATAACATTATAAACACATTACAGCAAAATTGCTCTGTCGCTTTTGAAGAGTCCAATTCTGTTTGCTATACAAGAGCATGGATCAATCTTTTAAAAATGTTCTCCCCTAAATGGATACACACAGACACCAAAATAGTAACGTTAGCAACACTTATTTCTAACATGAAACTCTGAACATGGTTTACATGCCAACAACACTATATCCCTTTTATATGCCGTCCTACATAGCCTTTTGTCCTAAAATAGTTATGATCATACTGAATCACAGAAACCCTGGTATGGTAACTGAAAAATAAAGAAGGATTGACCCAGTGTTTTGTTGTCATTGTTTGTTTCCTAAGGGAAAAACTGAATCAACTTAAATTTACATTGGCAGATCAGACCTTTACAAAAGTGGGGTTCATATATTCACAGCTAAATTCATGATATTTCCAGCAGTAAAAATAATGCTTAGACCTAATGCTTTATCACCTCATTAAAAAAAATAATTTCAAGTCAAGTGACTATTTATATGCAATCTTTACTATTTGTACCATCATTATAGATCAAGTAAAAATCAACTATAGAACATTTCTCTAAACCTTGAAAGGCAAATGTATTGGCAAGCAGAATGCGTGGAAATAGCAACGATTGTGAGCTTTTAAAATCTCATTTTGCAACAGAGAAAAGAAGAAAAAAATCCGATTTAGTATACAACCAAATCTCTATGTGATTAAAGTAGTTCCAGATTTGGAGTAATAAAACAGTAGGTGATTAAACTAACAGACCCATCTGATGCCACAGTCTCAGTCTCAGTCTCAAGTTTTGCTTTTTTTTCTTTACTCCTCAGAAAGCTCTGCGCTGCTGAAATGACCGTCTAGGCCCCTGGGTTAAAATGAAACTTAAACACATATCTGCCCGGTCAGTCAAGATTATGTAAGGATGAGTGTTTGACTGTTTAATCTGTAGTGTTTGTACAAGGACAATGAGAAGACTACAGTATTTGCAATTGAAATGCAGGGAATGATTTGGAGGGCAGAGGGGGGTTGATGGCACCCCACCTGGTTGCTTAGACTTCCAAAGGGCACTTTTAATGAATTCACAGTGGTGCAATGTGAAAATCCCCACACTGGTGACAGGCACTCATTTATTAAAAAGCAGGTGTTTGGCTCTCCAGTGTGTTTATATGTACATTTATATAATGCTTATTCAGATATCGGTGAAGCGAATTCAGGTCTGAGTATTTTCAGGAGATGATAAAAATAATTCTTCGATGTTTTTGATACTCTCAAAATTATTTTGAGAGTATCATGTCTCTTATCCTTGGAAACAAGGGTTTTAGTCAAGTGTTTTGTGGTGCAGCTGCAATAATATGACTGATAAACAAGGTCTTACCTTGTGAAAGACACTACACACTATTGTTTTCTGGAGTAAAATAGCTTGATTCTAACACAGCATATAAGTCTTTCATCGGTTTGATTCTGATCAAAGATTGTATCTGTCCAACTAACTCCGCTTATCTCAAAGTCTGGATTTAATGTGTGCATTTCATGCACTACCATGTGATATTCTTCTTAATGATGAGCTACTAAAACAGTTCGACATTGTTCCTGCAACAAATTTAAATTTTTGACACCACTGTCAGTTTATGTTAGATCAGATTAAGAGTTACATTATTTTTTGCCTAAATACAACAGTCAGTATCTTCAGAAAAATAAACTAAAATCTTGGCAGGGAGAGTGAAAGCCTGTAGTGCCAATGCTGTGAAAGGAGAAAATAGAAACATATGGCGCATTATGTCTCAGAGTGTGACTGTTACTGATCCTGTGAATGAAATGAATACCAATGTGATATTTTTGGAATCATAAAAGGCAATACAAGAAACATTCTACATTGTTCTGCTTTCTCCAGACTCACTCAGTGGATGCTGACGGCTGAGAGGATACTCCCATTGTAGCTTCTGAGTGGATCTATGTAGACGTGTACTCATTATCATTATTATTGTAACATTAGGTAGCTTATATGAAAGAAAATCTAATTTTCAATCCAAGGTATTCCAGCCAAAGAAACTATACAGCTGAAATTTGCCAACTGCTATTTTCACATCATCATGTATTTGAACAAAATCCCAATGCTGAAAAAATAGATTGTTTTTCTACCCCTAACCAAGTAATTGTGTTGCTTGTTTTATATCAGTCATTTTGGACAAAAAAGTAACGATAAACTGCCAAGAACAGCACACCTTCACCATGGGCAAAACACACAAATGGCTTCAATCCTCGAATGCCTGGGAGATCTTCCTGGAATTTTAAAGATTAACAGTAGAAAAAAAAAAATCTGTAACCTTCAAATAGTTACTGCTGACCCACCTAAAACTGGGTGGGTCAGCAATGTCAACCCAGTGGGTTGACATTGTTAATGTAGCTAAAAAATTAGTAAGGCTAATATACCTCCTGAAGCAGAAACAACTTTTACATTGTAAGGTGTTGTAAATGGAATAGATAATGTAAAGATTATCTTATAAAGGGATGTAAAGAATCACTGAGTATTGTTGACATGCTTTCGTACCCTCTTTCGATTGTTCATTGTCTACAACAACAGATTTAATGTGCACACTCTGCATAATTCCTCGTCATCATGTCACATTTCAAGACAGTTCCACTGTATGTTGTGAATTATTGAAAAACTGACTATATAACCGGGAATTGTTTTGTTCTGACTCACTGGTTCACCAAGGCACAATAAAAATTAAATTGGAAAAAAAAAAAAAAGATACACATGTGCATAAGACAGTAAGATTAAAATAAAGTCCAATAAAAATGGAGCTAATCAAAGTTTATAAGGGGAGGTCTGTCCAATCTGCCAACTTATAAGTCTGTGTGCCCGCAACCTGAACACCGAGGGCAACAAAATTCCACTTTGTGATATGTCAAATACACAGAAAATCTAAACAGAAGGAATAATGATTTAAACTTTGAATTTTCATCCTGAGCTTAATTTCTGAAGGGCAAAAACAGATGATGCATTTGCCTCTCATATCCACACGTACCCCGATTTAAAATTTAAAATTCTTTCTCATGCATAGCTGGACTTTCCCATCTTTACTTTCTTGCCTCTAGAGAAGAACTCGTTTGATCTTTTCTTTCAAACTTCATTGCCCTCAACTGCCCAGAATGGGTTGGTGTAACCACAAGCCAACTTTTCAAAAACTGTTGGGCAGTAGTATTGCTATAACACAACACACACACACCCCTGCACACGAGTAGAAAAGTGTGTGCCTTGCTGCAGCAGATCAAGCAATAGTCAGCACTAGTGATTTCATGCAAATTTTAAAAGTTGCCCTAGGCTGCAAATGATTGGCATAAGCTGTTGGAAAGGGGAGCATGCAAATAGCAGTGGAAGAGAAGGGTGTGCTCAGTGATTAAGTGGAAACACAAACTGGGGACTCTAATCAGACCAAATCAATGTGGACTAATCCCGTACCAATTAAGAAACTGTGGTTGAATGCCCCAGACATAATTCAATTTCTTTTGAGCTCCTGGTGTGAACGGATTGATTGAAACCTTTGGATGCAAGCCAGCTCAATAAAAGAAGCAAGAGCTCCCCCCACCCCTTCTGCAGACAAATCTGATCGTATTCTGGCTTATTCTGACAGCAGGTCAGACGTCAAGTGTTTATCTCTGGTCCATAGCTCAATGCTCAGCAGCTTTCTGATAAGCTGAAAAATACAATTTATACGGTGGAAAAAGGGAAGAGTAATGATGAATAAGATGGTGGCAAAGTGATGACATTTTTCCTCAGCCTGATTAGCCTCTTTTGTCATTTTCTCTTTTATCTGTCTGTGGTATCCTCTCTCTTTCTTCCGTTCTCAACCAAAACCTTTTACTGATTCTTAAAAAAAATCTGTGCACAGATGCATTTTCTGCTTCTCTGTCATGAGTAGACCATCAAAAGGTGAATTATATTTCTGACAGAGAGACGCAAACAAGGCTCAGGATGGAGACTTTGCCTACAGCTAGAGACTGAAAAGAGAAGGAGGCAACAAAGACAGAAGTACATTTATTCAAATATATTACTTGGTTCTAAAAATCTTCTAACAAATATGTGATGGTTGACATTTCTTCTGGCACCAGATTACAAATCGCAATGTTTTTAGCAAGATAGCAAATAGTTTTCCCAAGTACTCCTTTTAGCAAAATATTCAAGAGACGAAATTAAACCGCTTCAGTACATTACATACCGATTTAAAAAAAAAAATTAACATAATCATCGTCTTCTCATCTGGTTTTTCAACATGCAACAGATCCAAAAAAGTCTTGGTTAACAGTGATGTATCTAAAATGTTTTCTTCCAGATGTTACATGATTTTCTGGATTGACTGGTATAATGGTACAGTGGTTCTGATCTTGCTTGGCAAATGCTTTCCTGTCATTTAGCAAATCCAGAGTCAATACAAATCACATATGGGGTTCCTCAAGGCTCCATTCTAAGGCCACATATTTTGCTCCTGCTAGCTAAGATTATGGAGCACTAATTCATCTCATACCATACTTATGCATAAGCACAAAACTCAACTCAATGAGGCAAAAGAGGTCTATTGGCAGATCATCTTACTACCCTCACTACATTACTAGAGCAAAATATTTTCCATAAAAACATACAAAAAACTGAAGCATACTTTTATTTTCACTAGATTAGACTTTTGTCAGTGTCTTTAATGGTGTAAAAAAATGAAAATGGCGGTAATTGCAATCATTAACATCGAAATATTCACTAAAAACATCAGATTCATGTTTTTGTAGAATTGTGTAGAAAATTACATCTTGGTGGCTGTTTACTTTAAATTTTGCTTTAACGTCTTTTTTCTAAAGTGATGCTTTAATATTACAATAGAGATTTTTTGAACATATTTAAAGTTTTAAGACAATTTTTCCAACTTCGGTTTCTTTATTTTACGTGAAGCACTTTGAAATGGCCTTGCCATGCTTTTGGGCCTGTGGCGGAGTAAATTGTCCGTCATTTGCAACACTACAGAACGGAGGGGAAACTGATACATAGAATATTCTTTGAGTGTAGTGCCGATTCTCAGCCACACCATGTACTTTTCAGTGAATACAGAACAACTCTTCAAATAAACGAAATAAAGACATTCTATTGCAAGCCTTATTCAAACATCAATTACATGAATGACTTTCACAACAGGCCACTTCACTTAAATGTGGTTCTCAGAGAGAACAGCTTGTTCTGAAAATCTTACTGACTGAGACATTAAAGATTAATAATATAAAATACTCCACAGGGAAAGATTTCTTCCAGATTTTCTTGCTTTGAAACACTAATTTGCTTATTTTTTTTTTAGTAGGAGGATGCACAAAAAGACAGTAGAGGACACCTCCCACTGTGAGTGTTAGACTTAGAAAAATAGTCAAATCGAAGAGGGGAGTGTTAAAGTTGCAATCATGGTCTGCATGCAATATTGCTGAGATTAGAATAGAGAGTGTGATAACTTGTGTTAAGGCTGCCTTAATCTGATAGACCTGCAGGTTTGGGTAAACTTCATATTAATGATTGTTGTAGGATACTAGTGTGGACTACAATTTGCATATTTGCATCAGGCAATGTCTAGAAAAGATATCAATCAATCAAATTTTTTTATATCATACTCCTACATGTGAGGCAAACAACGTTATCTGCTTCATGCACAGAAGGAAATGGCTGATATGTAAGTTCTACCAACATATATAGAGCTGTCTTACTGCTCCCACTGGCATTCCCACAGTTCTTTTAGTCAGGACCCCCAGGCCAGCCTCTCCTCTTTCACTGACAGAATATAACCCAAAAAAGGCGCATATCAGCAATATTCTTTCCGTTGCTTAGACAGAATGCTGAAGAAGGGTTACAACGTTGCTATGAGCACAGAAATAGCTTCACTCTATAACGGGAAGTGAGCAATGATAAATCTGTCCATGTCTGAAGGGCTTACTATAGTATCTGTTGTGTCAGGAGCAACTGAATCCAACTAAAGTTAAAAAGAAAAATGTATGAACCAGAGATGCACTTTGCAAAAAGAAAGACTCCAGACTTGACTTGGGGTCTTCATCTCACCAAATCTGTGTGAAAGGCTGCCAAGTGAGGATTATTTAAGTAAATGATTATAACTGTCCACTCCAAGTTATTGGAGTCTATACAAACGACTGGTTGTCATGGTAATTTTCTGCAAAGTACGTAAGGGTTGTTTTTACTGTTTTTTCTCAGTAAATAGAGTAAAAGGCAGCTGCCAAGCTCATAATTTTTCATATAATGCTACCACTAAGCCTGCATTACATTAAGAAAGCCACAGATTCCCAGCTCTGAAAGAAATGCAAATACTTAAATAGCTGTTTAAATTATTAAAGGAGGGAATTTGTCGACTATGATGTATACAGGTTTCCCACCTGACTGTTTATGCTTGCTGTCAGTTTCAGTTAGAGTTGCAATCATGGTGTGCATGCAATATTGCTCAAATTAGAATAGAGAGTGTGATAACTTGTGTTAAGGCTGCCTTAATCTGATACAGCTGCAGTTCTGGGTCTATCAAACCTGCAGGCCTAATAGACCCAAACCTGCATTAAACAACTTTGGGTCACTTCAAAACACAATCAATTTAACGTTTCTCCTACACTGATTTTTCAGTGTAGGAACATTGAAAAAGTGTTCCTCCTACACTCTTCCTCCTTTTTCCTCTTTCTTTTTTTATAAAAAAAAAACTGAATATCATTTACATCATTTCCAAAACAATCCACAGCACACTTTTTTTTTTAATTGAAAGTTCTGGTGAACAAAAAAAAAGTGTTAAATGTTCATTTGTTAAATTACGCTTAAGGTTACACCCTGGACAGGCCGACACAGGTCAAACTGTGCAGACACACACCCATGGCTTCAAGACAATGCTATGAATTCATGACCTACCATTTTACATGGACTAGATGTTATGCACCTTAAGTGAGAAAGTTATTTTCAAACATTTGCATACCTGATACATCAATTTCAGGACTATATTCACAAATATTTACTTTTAATACACATCTTTTCAGTCTGAAAGATTTTTCCAGCTCTTTTGAATACACTTACTGGCAGGAGGAAAAACATGTCAATTTTTAGCTACAGTTCTCAATTCAAGTGTAAGGGCAACATGCAGAACCCATCACTACCCACATTTAACCCAGAAAGAAAGAGAAAATTGTGTTTCATGGAGCAATAAAGATGGATCTGAAAGAGCATAAACTGTCACTCGAGTAGGTTACTGTAACCTACTCGACAAGATGAGTTGTGAAGCTCAGGTGGGTTTTTCACACAACTACTCTAAATGTTTTATTTTGGCTTTTATGTATTGGATACGCTCAAACTCACAACATAATTGATCTCTCATGATTGAAAATGAGCTAATTGAAACAGCTCTGACAGGCCTTCACTGTCCAACTAAGTTCAACAAAATGCTCCCAATTCCTTTTTCTCGTATAGATAATTTAATGACATTTTAATTGTTTAAAATCGATGGGTTAGTTTTCTTCCAATTTAGGCAGTGACAAAATGTTAGAATCCAATATGTTTAGGAAATACAAGAAACTTTGGTTTAGATTGACAAGTAAATACATTTAAGGAGCTCAGGAAGTCTCAATTCCTATCATTTTCAGATATACAACTCTTAGAGGCACTGCTTGAAACCCTTAAATCTCAGTTTTCTCTTTGAGAATTTTTTATGTGGCTCAGGATTTGACTGAGAAACAGCTGCATTGTGTTTGAAAGATAGAATTAGTGTGTCTGCCAACAAATCAGACCTATCTATTCTGTGTTCAAGTATTAATTTTGCATGCAAATCTGGATAGCCTGGTTTTATTTTGTTTCCTGATTTTGGAAACCCTGTAACAACCAGGTCCAGCAGTGTACCACTGTAAGGAGACTTTGCACTAGACAGATATGAGTCAGTCTAAGAAATATTCACTCTTAACAAAATAAAAACAACCTTGAAAAAGTGATAGCTGTAACTGACATGAGCCTAAGTATTTAAAGAAAAAATTAGTTGTAAGGCCTTTGGTCCAACCTAAAACCCAATTTGTGTATATGGCAGATGGAAGTCTGGTCAACTTTTTTTGAGGTACTGCATGGTCATAATTATACTTTAAGATTTCATGAAGTGGCTCATAAATGAAGGCATATACAAGACCTAGCTTTTTGAAGAACATTACCAGGTAATGTACTGTAGAAAATCAAGAACCAATACATTTTTATACAACTAAAATTACCTCCAACTACATGCATCAATAAATAGGATACAAAATTAATGTATAAAGAAATATCTATAGTATAGGATAGAATAGAATAGAATAGAATATATCTTTACTGCCCACTAGAGTGGAAACCTGGCATTGGCTCTCCAGCATACAAGACAAATTCTCCCAAAAAAAAAAAACAAAAAAAACAAAACTGCTGAAATCTTGATCAATATAATGATGACCTTATAGCAGATTCAAATCTCAAAAGACAAAAATATTTGTTGAGGATTGGCAGTATTGACTGCTGTCACACTTAAACATGTCCCCTGGCTGTCAGCATAAGCCAATTTTTTATTTTTTATTTTTTAACAGCGGCAGTGAGATGACCACAAACACAGACAGCGTCAGGCCCGTCAGGATAGCTTCTCTCGAGATTGTCAAATCTGCTGCTTCAGAAACTAAAAAGGAGGTATTTGTTGTTTACATATAAAACAAATATAATTAAAACTCACAATCCATTTATGAAACAAGGGTGAGACAAAAACACAAATGAAAGAAAAATACAAATAGAAGATGAGATAAATTAAGATTAAGCTGCGTTACATGCTTTTGTATTAACATTTGTAAAAACAAACACTTCTGATTTATATGGGGATTAAATGTAGCTCATGTCAAAATGGTCCTTACAGTTATTGATAATGTTATTTTCTAAGTGCAGAATTAAGTTTAGTTTGTATAGGTTAACAAAATAAATCTATGATTGTGAAGTAATTATACTGATGTTACCTTGATGTTGAAGGCTACATCCAACATTTAGGAACCAGTTTTCATTTTGTAAGTATTAGTTTTTTGGATGACCACAAATTCCAGATACAACAGTTGTGATGTGCATAGTTGGGAAACCAGATCATATTTAAAATCATCCAGTAAATATCATAATGGAAAATGTTCTGACCTATTTTTCATGTTAAGTTTTAAAGCACTATGTTGTGGTTTACCTTAATAAAAGACTTTTTCTTAGATTAACTTATAATTAACAATAAAATAATATACATGACATTTAATGCATAAAAAAAGGAAAATAATTAAAAGACCAAGACAACAAAACTGAATCAAAAATACATGTCTCATCATTACATTGACATATATCAACAGATAGAAAAACCTAAAGACAGACCATTTTGTGTAGATTATAAAAAAGCCTGCAGAAGGAGCATCTCCCCATCCATCTTGATGACACCTACAAGCTATGCAAGACAATCCCCCAGAAGTAGACAGTACATGGTCATTAAATCTGTGTGTACACAATACGTGCAGCCTCCTATGAAATCACTACACTGTGTGTAACCATGGACAGTTGCCCGAGTTACAACATTAACTCAGCATAGTGTGGCATTTATGCAAGAAGAAGGCTTGATTATTAGAACAAAACAAGGTTGAAATCTTCTCACCAGACAAGTCCATGTTTAAGTGGCTATGTGGGAATATCTCTGGGACATAAGATGTATCCAAGCAAAACTAAATCAGGTTTATCATAATAAATTCAAGGAATGGCATGCATGTAAAACAGGATTTTAATAGCAACATAAATGCATAAAAAAATGTGACAGTACAGGATTACAGTGTAAACATTATGGCACGCAACATATGTTTTAATATGTTGGAGGGGCTTTACTTTGAAAGAAATCCAAATGCAAAGCTGGATCAGGCATTTTATTATCCAGAAAACATGTGTTTTCCCTCAGAAAGGCTCTCCAAGCTGGTCGTTGAGGAGTCTTGATCTCTCCCTCTCCTAATCTAAAGTGAAGGTAGTAGGGATATCAGAGGGGAATTTAAGGGGATTACACGAGCTGAACAAAATAAGGCTTAGTCAGAAAACTAGAAGATCTGCTGCATGCACAAGGACATGTAACACACAAGAAATTCCCGCATGAGAAAAGTAAATGAATCATTTTCTGCAAAGTGGAATATGTGTAATATGAGCTCTTGGCACTGTTCTACTTTAACACAGCAGAAGAGAGGTGAAGATATTTTAGAGGAACATGACTATAAATGCTCCTGCTCCCACCTAACCCTGGGAAAATCTCGACTTCCTGGTATCTAGGTAATATGTTGAGTGATAAACTTTCCTTTCTCCTCCATGACTTTATTCCATCTCTTATGAATTATCAGCACCAGATAAACTATTCAGCCCACTACAGACATTGTGGTTTCTTGGCTACCGTGACATTTTCCAGTGATTTTTAATGAGCAACAGTTTACCAGCGTGGTTGTTGCAGCCTACAAGAAGGCACGACCTCTGGAAACCCAAGCGCTGTAGTCAAGTTTCATCCTGGCGTTTCTGCAGTTTTTTGTCAAAATTACAAATCAGATTCAAATATTATGTTACACTGAGAGGTGTGGTGTGGAAAGAGACATAAGTAAATCTTGGCTGTACAGCAAACAAAGCTGGTTTATTAAGTCTGATGCAACGCAGCATAATTCAAAGAGGTGCAGCCTCTCCACCTATATACTGCTTAAATCCCACCTTCTCAATTTACATTGGCCAATCACCTCAACCTTCTAGAGTGGAGAAAAGGAAATAAAGTTGACTTTCACATACACAGTGTAAACACTAACAATTAGCAAGCATTTCATCAGTACATACAATGTTCATTTACACACTCTAGAATTAAAAAGAAGGTTAGAGAAAAACATATTGCTTCTTATATTCATTCCAGAAGAATCCATTTGCTGTTCTTAAGCCATGTTGTAGCTAATTTGACGGTATGCTGAGGGTCATTGTCTATTTGCGCTCTAAGTTTCTTGCTGGTGACTGGAGATATTGCTTTGGTATTTCCAAGTGGGTTCTTGCTTCCTAATGTCAGCAAAATACCCACTCAACATGGTGCTGCCACCCTCTTACTTCAAAGTTGGAGTAGTGGTTTCACGTTTCTTCCAAATACCTACAATTTTGCTTTATCGGACAATTCGCCAGGAAAGTGTTTTTGTTGACTTTTGACTTCATTTGTTCTTTACGTATTTTAGAAGATGTGAACATATAGACAAAACATTGCCACCTCTCCAAAAGCATTTAAAAACTGTATTTTGACTTTTTATATTGCTTTTGAACAGATCACAACTCCATCACAGAACAACACAGAACAACAAAGCACAAACAACTATGCACAAACTTACTCACACCTCAAGGAAATTTAGATCAATTGACCTAATCAATTGACCTAATAGCCACAATTTTTGTGAGTGGGAGAAAACTGAAGACCTGGAGAGAACCCATGCATCCAGCTCCATGCACAGAGACCGCAGGTAGGAATTTGAATCCAGGACCTTCTTGCTGCAAGGGAGCAATTACTTTGACTGTATAACATCATACGTTCACAATAAAAAATCTGCTTATTCATGATGATAGAAGTAACTAAGCAACAACAGACTGACAGAACTGATAGAATAAAAGCTCTAAAAGAGAGACCCAGAAACACCTTTAAGATGATATTCTATGGGGTTCATTGTTCTTAAAGAAAATTGCAGCTTTTTACAGACAGCAATTTTTGGATATTCCAGCATATTTTGAGCTCATTTTTGGCACTTAAATGTAACTTTGTTCGGGGTTTATAATCTCCACTGTTTACTAGAGAAAACACTAGAGAAAATGTACTAACTGCTCCACTTACGCAAAATAAGTTTTAGCTCCATATCTTGTGACTCAAAACAACCTGGTCATTAACTGCTAGTCAGACAATTTTGCTATATATCCGTTTTAAACACTTCACTCAAAATTAGTCATGGGAACGATTATTACAACAAAAATACACTAAAATTGTCACTCCAGTCCTAAAGGTCCAGTGCGCAGCAGGTTTTAGATGCGTCTTTGCTCCAACACAGCTCATCCAAATGGGTGAATTACCTCCTCGGCATGCCACCTAGCCCTGTAAAGGCTTGCTAATGAACTATTCAATTCATTCAAGTGTTGTCCCTACCTGAGAATCTCAAACTAAAAGAATAGTGCTACATGATATTAGAAAACAGGCATTGCTATCTTGCTAAATATTGCCATGATAATATCAGATGTGATTAA
Source organism: Girardinus metallicus (assembly GCA_903067095.1). Classification (NCBI taxonomy): domain Eukaryota; kingdom Metazoa; phylum Chordata; class Actinopteri; order Cyprinodontiformes; family Poeciliidae; genus Girardinus; species Girardinus metallicus. The sequence goes on along the minus strand of CAEGAE010023649.1, from coordinate 20,441 downwards.
GCCATATTTTCCCCTTCTCATCATTTTCCATCAACATAATTTCTCCACCACTCTCTGTGACCTTTACAATTTGGCCTCTGACCAAATCTGTTTGCATGTAGAAACATAATGCATAGTACATCCTATCAAATATTGCTTCCAAGCACTAAAATCAAAAAGATAAATAAAGACAAGTATTTGAAAGATGGTTTTGGTTTTATCTATTTAGCAGTTCTAATTTGCAGCCATATACAGAGAAGGCAAAGAAACATAATCTAAATCCACTATTTAAATTTGTCGGCTACCATCCACAGAAACAGCGTCCCAGTGACTATGTAAGGTTGAATCTATCTGTAAAATAAGTAGGCTTAGACACGAAGCCCCCAATGGCAAGAAAAGGAAGTTCTTAAGAAGAAGAGAGTCATAAGATACCTGCATGTACTCCTAAACCAATAAACTGACAGCTGCAGCATTAAACTTACAGTTTGATCAGTCAATCTTTTAAATGTAATCCGTTGGAAAATACAGAATTATTACATAGACTGAAAATGAAACACTGTAAACCACCAGATTAGATTTTCATAAGATTTAGTGGAAAAAACTCAAAAACATTCACCCTCCACTGAGAATGACTTGAGTTAATTATTCATGCTGACATCTGGCTCAGGCAATATGAGAATGTCTGACATTAGTGTGGCCTTATTGAGCCTTCAAAGAAATCAATAAACACACATTGACTCTTAGATAATTGTATTGCTTTGGGCAGAATTTAGCAGACACCATTTTTAAAAATAAATTTATTCTAACAACTACAGTGTTTGTGTTTGTTTAATGTCTTCCTAAATTACAGATATCCAATCAGTGTCATAATTTGCTTTGAAAACATTTCACTAGTTTACTGTCAGGAGAATAAAACTACCACAAATTGTGGTTGGCACTGAGTAAAAGCTTAATTATAAAGTCTGAAAGCATGGTGTAATTTTAACAGGGTCTGCTCCAAGAAAATATTGCATGGCTTGAGACCAAATAAAATGTTTTGTTTTTTTTGTCTCCATCAAAAGGTTTTGTCCTAAAAATTAAAATAAATTATCTGGTGTCTGAATGCAGGAGAGATTCCAAACATGCAACATCAAAATTATAAGTTGGCAACTTCGCTAAAAATTATGAAACGACAAAGTTTACAGCCGAGAGAAACCTACTGTGATAAATTAGACAAGTTAATTGCTGCATTTAGTAAATGCGACTATGCTCTAGCAGTGTGTCAAAAATGATCCAGTACTGGAGTTTTCAACTTTTTATGCAACCTGCATGCAAAGCACAAAAATGAATGCCGCTAAAAAGGAACCCTTCTCATTACAAAATATGCACATTTGCTGCAGCACATACATAAGTGTGTGTGTGTGTGTGTGTGTGTGTGTGTGTGTACATATATACATGTACATTTGCATTTGTATGTCTACATAAATTATATGCATCTCCCTCTCTTCCGTAAAGCTCCACCCTCTGACACGCCGAATCATTATGACAGTGACTGCTCATCCCTCAGGCTGCCTCATCGTCAAAGCTGGCCCAGATTCCATCAGATTATAGAAATGACATCACTGAGTGTGTTATTGTATTGTGCTCCTGCATGCAAAGGCATGCATTCTTTCGACGTTGTGCTACGACACTGCTTTATCCGCTTGCACATTTCCAAGCATTTCGAAAGTATAAATATCATAGACTGAGCATGTGTTTACACTCAGATCATATAGTGTCTAAGCATTACACAAGAGCATCAACATTTAAGCTACATAATATGCTTCTTTTGTTCTTGTGAATGCACCAGGAGCTCATAATGTCTACATAACTTACTTAGAAGAAAACCATATAAAATTGCCCTTTATCTTGCTTGAAATATTGCTTCTGTAAAACTGAAGTCATGACAAACAAAGACAGGTTTATTTTGATTTGCCAAACCTAAAACCAAATTTGAGCCTTCAATAAAAATAAAAAATAATAATCTACATTGTCTAGCAATTAAAAATTGAACCGTCTTAGCAATAAATGAAACAATTATTTCTCAAACATAGCAGAAAGTTACAAATTTGTCTCTCTCTGAGTCACTGAAAAAAAGTCTGCAAATGCAGTAAAATCTTCCAAGTTTTGGGACAAAGGGTTCTATAAATAAAACCCAACTAAAAAGAGTTAAAGCACATCCTATTTACTCTTCTCTAAGGCACATTGTAGCTCACTAACATCTACTTCTCAAAATATGTGCATCATATTACAAGACGTATTTAAAATAAATAATTCCAGAAAGAAGAGTGATCTCCAACCCAACACAGTGCAAACAACATCAAGGATTTATTGAAGTATTGCAGTAACCATAAAAAAGACTGTCATGGATGATCATTAATTACTATATCAGGAATCGTGTCAAACTGTATGAGAGAGAGATGGAGAGCGACAAAGAGGTTTGTGTTGCACAACTTTACAGTTACCGAATCTCGCTGACATTTAAAATAAAGACATAATTACTATGAGTTGATGTTTTAAGCTATTTATAGCATGTTTTATTTGTAGTAAATTTAGCACAGCTAACATTATTGTGTTTCACATAGAGCCAGGAGACCCATATCTGAACTATGGGAAGCTCTTGAGGCTGCAAACATTTTCTTAAGTAGCATGTTCCATGAAATGAGGAATTGTACTTGTCAAAAAAAAAAAAAAAATCAATTGTGATGTAAAATGTTTAATGTCCTGTTATCTGCTGTAGTCATGCTCTGTGCTGTGGCAGCCTGAATGATCATTTGACATGTCTAAATAGAAAATCCACTTTTCTGTCTCAAAAGTTTTTGCATCTCCTCTAACTTCTTAAGTATCTCAGCAAATTCAAAAATAGCTAAATTAATCTTTTTAATCTAGCAACTTCATTCACCAAATAGTATTGTTGTCAGCACAGTGTAGGTGCGCTTACTGATCAGAAAAGTTCACACAATTCAATCCGATTCATTCCAAACAGTCAAATGAAGTTCATCATAAAACTCAAAGAGTCATTCATCTAACAAGCAGATGTAATTGATTCTGCACATCAAAGATTTAATCAACTTTGACGTGCACAGTGAGAATCACTTATTTAATTTGGTATCCAAAAACACGAGACTTTGATAATATTAAAGTGATTTTACCTGAGCAGGGCACATGGCACACATTTTATGAAATATATTATAAGATTTCTGTGGATAAAAATGACCAATAAAGATTGTAACAAGTGTGTTTTGCATTTGAAGTATCCAGCCTGCCATTTGCAAATCTAAGGTTACTAAATTAATCAAGGGGATATCACTGCAGAAATCACAAGGTTCACCTTGAGACATAGAAAAAAACCAAGGGGATTAGAGAAATTGTTCATGACATTACACTTTCTTTATTCAAAGTATTAAAGCTTTCTCACATGCATTGCTGTAGCATTTGCAGAAAAAATGCTACTGCAAATGCAATACTATTTGCACGTACATATACAAAGTGTATGTGCAACCCGTGTGTTAAAACCCAAACTCAAATGTGAAAAAGGACAAAAGATTCCTTTTAAAATACACTATGTGTTAAGTATCTACGAACAATCTATGATGCAAGAGCTTATAAAACCACCTTCCACATGAAAGTCATCGGTATGACTAACAGATACGGCATAGTGAAGATATTTTGCTTCTTTCTATTTTTACAAACTTTCTCATTTACATTATGCTCAACTTTTACTTAAACTTTATGAAAGAATGACAAACTTCAAATCGGTTAGAATAGGCCTATCTTTCAAAAACTATAAAAAGAAAAATGTATTTCTTCTGACTAGCTCAACTCTTATCTGCTAAAAAATATCCAATACTCATGGCTGATGTAACTTTAGTAAAATGTATGCTGGAAAAGTGGCATCATTAAAATCTTTTCCTACTCGGTTCCTTGAAGCCTGAGGAAAATGCCCCAGCTTGTCACAGCTACCAAAGCTGTTGGCCAGTGATGACCCTGACTAAGCCATGTTCTGCTGCATGTGCACTTGTTTCTCTCTCTCTCTCTCTCTAGCAGAATTACCAAGGAGCTCTGAGTCTCTTCACAAATGCCTGCATTTCATGCTTTCAACACATATGCTTTTACCGTCAGTCTGCCTGGCAGCATGGAAAGCAGTTAGAGAAGATGAGGCACAAGACAAAAAACGGCTTTTTGTTCTTAACATGTTTGTCACAGAATAAACGGATTGCCTACATTTCATCATGCATCTATTACATTTCACTCAAAGGGCAACAAATAAAGATAACTGATTTGTTTTACCTTCACAAACTACAGTGGAGAGAAACTTGTCCACATTCTATACATCTTCTTGAACAAACCAAAAACTTAAGCCGTATTTTCAAAATATGAACACCTGGACCTTTGACAAAATAATAACTGAGTGAAGTCTTGGAAGTTAGTGAGATGGAAATACAATGTAAGGTAGAGCTGAAACACAATGACAGACATGATCCCAGACTCAGCCCTGAGTGAGATACGATAGTTGTTTAGACTCTCATGACTCTGTCACATCCGACAGAACCAGCTGTTTAACAAAGCTGAGCATCAACTCAGTGGGACACTTCTGCTCAACAAGATACAGTTGGATCTGTTAAATTAGAACAATCACATAACAAAACAGAAAACTATCTTGTATTGTTAATTTTCTGTTTTGTAGAAATGTCAAAAATCAAATAAAATTACATGGGTTATTGTTCTTTTTTTTTCCTCTGAAGAGATGATAAAGTCTGTTAGAAATGAGGGGGCAGACAAATTAAAAGATATTGGCTCAGTAAGGTTGTTTCCTTCTGCACATCCTGCAAACACGTTTACTGTATAACACAAACCTCAAATTTCTGTTTCACAGCAGTTTTCATTAATCTAGAAATGTACGTTTGCATTTGAAAATGGATGCATGTGTGGATGTAAACAGTGTTCACCAGTACAGACAAGAAAGCATTGTCGTATGCATGAAAAACATAGCACTGTCCATGGTGCTGAAATCATTCCTCACAGCTGCTAACTTTACTGGATGTTGGGAACATTCATTCATTTTCTGTTCCCTTTATATACACACAAACACTCTTAACGAAGTCATTTGGCTGGACTCCTCCAGCCCTCTGATTAAAATCCAAATCCAAAACCACCTATTATGCACATGTAGATTATCTATACTAAAAATGGCATGGTCTCAGAAAAAGCTTAGTCAGAAAAGTGACCTGAAAAGTGGCAACTAAACCAGGAAATAAGCTGGCTAATTCCAGAACATCCGCCCCATCACCCAGCCCACAGGGCCAGGCTGAAGCCTGACCTCCAGCTGTCTGTTCATTTTTGTGCTCAATTAGAAAGGAACTCTCCTTGTGCATGCACTGGATCTCAGCAAATGTGACCTTTTCTCCCTGCTAATTTAATTAATAGAAAATCCAGATGAAATTTCTTTGTCACAAATGGGCGGATGTGGATGTCAAGGGTAGAGGAGAGCCGATATGAACATGACTAATTTGTTTCCCCACAAACTCGTCTGCAGGTGGGATCAAAACTATATTAACCATTGTTCAGGATCCTGGCCAATTTGTAAAACAGGGTTACTATGGTGCAACTATTACCAGCTGCAACATTATAGTTAAAAAACAAGATTCAACCTGGGAGTGGAAAACAGACTATACTGATGTGAAAAAATGGAGAACGTCCATTGAGAAACCTTGTGTTTTTTTTTTTTCCTTCCAACCTGCAATGACTGTAATTATTTTAAAATAATTTAGGACAGTTATTTTTTTGCAGTTTATTCTAAAATAATACATGGCATTTATAAGTTTCCAGTTTATTTGGAGTGTTGTATTTTGAGCCATAAAAAGCAAAAACCAATGTGACCAACCCTGTTTTCTTCCAGTGAGTGAGATTTGACTGATAGTGATGGTTGTGCATGACACATATAAACCAAAACTGTTACAACTTACTTATTATGGTCTCTTGTATACTTTTTCCAAGCCCGTTTCCTGCAGCAGTAAGTAGGAGGAAAAATTACCCTTTTTTCCAATGTAAAAACATAACCCTAACTCTACCTGCTTTGCTGTAAGATAAAAAGGGAAGACAAATAATAGAGAGGTAATCTGGATGATTGGCTCTGAAACAAGGACTCTGTACTTCAGGATCCATTCATGTCGAGGTTTTCCCTCTCATGTTCTCTCTCTTCTCCAGGCCTGCCACCTTGGTATCAGCCATGTTTTCGCGTAGTAACACCTTTTTGGAGCCATTTCTATCCTGCCTCTATCTATATTTCACTGGCACCTCTGGTGATGTCATATGACCTTCGTCTTTTGTGAGCACAAACATAATTGGACAATTTATTCTCTCCACAAATGAGGAGATAATCTGGGTATTAATACAAACATTTGGTATTTTGCCACATGCTGTAATGTAGGCCAAATACAGAGAATACCAGCTGGTAGACTCAACAAAATAATGGAAATATGCTTTGAAATTATTGAAAACAAAGCTTGTTTTTACTACATATTTTTCAAAGTGAAATTTTTAGGTAAATATACTCAGAAAAATAGGGAAATAAACCTACTTCTTTTAGAAGTTATATAAAAATAAGGGATGCAGGCAACATCAACTATTTAACCAAATATCAATATATATTTCCCAGCACTTTCAACAACATGAAAAAATGAACAGACCATTGACATTCGTTCTCTGCTTCAAACAGCCCACAATCCTGCACTACATCATTGTGACATTCATCTGTCCAAACCTCTCCCTCTCAAAATGAATACAAAACCAGTAACGAGATATAACTGTATAGAACAAATTGAAAATTGACAAACATTGGCGGACACCAAAGGTAATGCAGATATAACATGCATTCCGGAAGCTGAAACTGTTTTTTTTTGTCGTCGTTTTGATTTTTTTAATACCAATTGTAAGTGGTGGAAAACTTAAGCATAATATGGAATAAATACCCCTTAAGTTTAGGAGAAGCATTTAAATAAATGCAATTACTGTGGTGGATATTATTATTCACATACAGTCACACTGAAACCCAATATTAGCTGGCTAATTAGTTGGGCTCCATTAGTCCTACTGCTCTCTACATAGATGCTCTAGACCACAGGTGTCCTGGAGGGCCACTGGCCTACAACTTTTAGATGTGCCTCTGCTGCACCACACCTGAATAGAATAATGATGTCATTAGCAAGGTTCTGGAGAACTTATCTACACAAGAAGGAGGTAATTAAGCCATTTCATTCCAGTGTTTTGTACCTATGGCACATCTAAAAACTGCAGGACAGTGGCCCTTGGGGACTGGAGTTTGACACCCCTGCTCTAGACGTTTCAGATATCAACTTTACCTTAAAAAAAAAAAATACAACTTTAATAACTGGAGAAGGCCATGTCCTTCAATTTTCATCACATTTATGAGAGTGACAGGGTTGCTGTTTTATTAATCAGGGATGGAAGGACAGGTGAGGAGAAACTGCTCCAAACTCAGCCCACTCCTGATGTTCCCTGGCATTTTATTAATGGGACTTAAAACCTTTGGAACAGTATCCTGAAAAATCTTACTTTTTAAAACTGTGGTACGCCTTCAGGTTGGTAACCCACATACCAATTTATTATAGCAGAGTAAGCGGGGCAGAATCTAAAATAATGCTAAACTTCAGAATTTTAATGTTAAAACATTTTGCAATATGTCTCATATCTTCCACTTCACATTATACACTACGTTGTGTTGGTCTATTAAATACATTTTCAATAAAATTTACTTACATGTGTGGTTGTAATGTGACAAAATATGAATAAGGAAATTTTTTGCCAGACAGTGGATAATGCTGCTCAAATTTTTATCTAGGCAGTTTTAGCATTTTTCATGGAAGATTTTTAAATGCTGCCAGCAATGCTTTCAGATTCAGAATAGTTCTTTATGGCCTCAGGCTTTTCTTTGACAGCAGCCATAACTGTTTTCATAGTTTGGAACTGCTCTGTTTACCATAACCTGCTGATAACCTCACAGGAATAGCTCCCTCGGAATATGACTGCATTTTCATGGCAGAATGTGTAAAGGTTTACAACTTAATAACTCTACAAATGGTAAACAGGGCCATGATCATGCTGTTGTCAAACCTGAGCCTCCAAATGAATCAGAACTGAAGAAAAACAACGAATTAATCATTTGAAAGCCGGCTCCTATCGGTGTCACCAACTGTATTACTACATTTGGTTCCCTTCTCACTTGTTTCTGTGCAAAAAAAAAAAAAAAGTCACTCATGCAGCGTGTATTCACACACTGACATGTATGATCGCCATCTGTTGCGCTGTAACCTCCCCAAGCTCACCTTCCCTTGCTGTTCCACTGGGACATCCTCACTAATGATTCCTTAACTATGTTACCGCCTCATTGTGGCAGTTAGCATGAGCCAAAACTAGATTTACATCTTGGTAATGGACAAAGCGATGCACACTCATCTGCGTGACAGTTGCACTGATTCACCAGTCCATGACGTACATGTACAATGCTGACATCCACCTGCTCTCGAGTTACTCCAGTCATTATGTCCATCTGCCTCATACCCTTTTGTGTCTGATAATACAGGCAGAATAGTCACGGTGCAACATTTTACTGAAATATGTTTTAAATTCAATTCCTTTTACAAACAGCTTTCTAGGGATCATAATGACTGATTAGTTGAATGCCAACAGAACTTTGTCACAACCTTCAAAATCAGTATTTTCTCTAAGAACAAACTGGCTCCAGTGCCGTCTGCCTCATTAAGAATCCAGTATGGAAACTCCTGTGCATATATAAAACAAGAAAGATTTGCATTTCTTTATCCAGCCTCAACATTTTTTGATTTGAAAGTTGTAAAACATAGAATTGCCAGAAATTCAACCCACTGGTTAACTCATGCAGAGACCTCAGTAAGTTTCATTTTGCTCTGAACACATCAAGCAACTAGTGGTAAAGAAAGAGAGATGGGTTGGTGAGGGATAACGTGAGCATAGTGAAGTTGGTGAGAGCCGGTTCACTGGCACTGACACTATGATGACCTTTTGGTCAAGAGATGAGCAGTTGGTCTTTGGAGCAGATAATCCTTTGGAAAAGCTGGTCTTACAGACTTAGCAATATTCACTCCCCACTAACACACACAGTAAACATTAGTAAAGCTATAACAGGACAGTTTGTAAGTATAAATGAATTACTTCAATATGTTACCAGGAATGTATGGCTTTGCATACACTGTCTTGAAAAAATAGGACTAACTCTTGAACAGTATATCAAATTATTATCATAAATTTGAGTGTGTTTTCATAGAATCGCATGCGAGGCTGTTAGTGGAAGGAAAATGACATGTTTTAAAAAAACTTTTTGCAAGCAAAAATCTGTAGTCAATCAGGCATGAATACTGTTTGAATTTTACCCTCCTTACTTTAATACCTCAAAGGAAAAAAATACAAAAAAACAAAAACAAAAAAAAAAAACTATGGAACAACATATGGATTGGTGTGGGAAAAATCCTCACACCAATCTCACAGTGAAACATAATATTAGCAGCATTTTTTTTTCCTTTGCCAAAAGCCAAGAAAAGCCTTGCAGAGGATGCAGCTGATTCACAAATGGGGTGGAGGTTTACAATCAGTTACAGTTCAATAGTTTGAATTCATTTTTGTTAGAAGGACCTCGTCAAAGTCCAGACTAAAATCCAAATGAGTATCTGTGGCAAGACTTAAACTTGGATGTGCATAGATAATATTCATTTAATCTGGTTAAACTTTTGCAAAAACAAAAAAATTGGTAAAACGGAGTGCAGTTGAGCATGGGCTTTATTTAGGTTAATCAGAGTAAATGTGTACAAGTGAATGCCTTTACCAGGCATCATTTTCAGCAATCTTTTCATTTTTTATAGAAGCCATTTACACAATTTGGCAAATTGTGTAAATGGATTTCCTTTTAAATTAATTAAACATAGAGAATATTAAAAATAAGATGGGAAACTTTAAAAAAAAGTATTAAGTACATATGTATAACAAACTTTTAGAAAGAAAAAAACAACTTTTTTTTTCTTTTTAATACACAACCTTAGCAAAATAAAATACACTGAAAACTTCCACTTTAGTACGTGTTGAAATTTAAACAAAATCCAGCAGACTAAAGATCAGCTTTTCACTAATTCAGCAAGTCACATAAAATTAACTATAACTACTAAAAAATTAGAGACAGGTGGGGATGATTCCTTAGAGTTTTTTTTTCTTTTGTTATTAAGTTTAATTCTCATTGTTTTACACAAATGGGTTCAAAACTCATCATGAAAAGGTCCGTAAAATCCATCCTGTACAAATAATTGTAAAGAACAACTTTTACATCACAACTGATCTAATTCCAGATAAGACCACAGTTTGGATCCAGACTTAGGATCTCTGATCTGTTACCAAAATCCACAAAACGAACAAAAAAAAAAAGAAAGAAGTTTTTGTGACGTAAAAATGTGACGAGGGAGTATAAATTATTTCACAAGACACCTTATACTGTATCATCTTATCAGTGAAAATAGAAAAAGAATGAATTAGGGTGTTTTTACTGAGGATATCAGTGAAATGACAGCTTGTTTTGTGTGCTTCTTCTACACAGCACATTAGCTATCTCCGCCTTGTTCTACTGCTTGCTGTGGCTCCTCATTCATTGGCTCTTGTGCCTGATTTAGCCGGCGCCTTGGGCCAGCAGCATCTAGTGGTGGTATAGAGGGCCATGTAAATGTCACCATCTCAGAAGCTGTGCTCTGCGGAGCGTGAAATAAAATCTGGCAGAGTTTTAGGGCCCTGCCTCTCCTCACATGGACATTCCACAGTTCATGGGCCCCAATATAAAATCCATCACCATGCTATGATTACATCAAGGCCCACACCTTCTTTCTTTATAAATTATCTATTATCCATACGTGTTTCCGTCACATCAGTATGACTGTAAAAACTCGCATAAACATGATTCTTGTTTTTTTGCTAAAGGAGCCTTGTCAAAATCGGTATTAAAAAGCGTTGATGTATAAGTCATAATTAATTAGAAAAGAGCATGCCTAAGCTTTGTAGTCCAATAAATTTAGTCATATTAATTTAATGCTAAATCTAGACTGGCTGATGCTAAATCCAATGGAAGATATTGGAAGAGCTGCAAGCTGGCACAGAATGACGATGAGCAGTTGAAGGTTTTAAAGCAGAAAAAGCTGCTCTTGGCTTTTCCTACTGGAAATCCTACCGGTGGACTCAAGAGGCTGTCTTAAATATTAAAATCAGGAACACAAATGGGCTTTTAGTCTGGGCTGATGCCAGTTGGATGCAAGACAATGGCTTCAAACCTTTGTGCAGAGTTAGGACTGCCTCAGACCATCTTTTACATTCGCTTTTCTTGTCAAGGATGAGATCAAAGAAAGGACAGGTCCTCCGTTTTCAAGCCCTTGTAAAAAAAAAAAAAAAAAAAAAAAAAAATAGAGCGCAAGCCATCCATCCACCTGGTACTGTCAGACTTGGGATGAGCTCAATTAAAATCTCATATTTTTCTTCTAAAAGATCAGATCAATCAAAACCTGTCACTACACATCATCTACCTTGTGCTGCTTATTGCTACTTCATCACCTCAGATTTGTGCTTCTGATTTAAAAATAGGCTCCAGTGAACCATTTAGAGAACTACCTTTTCCAGCTTATCTTGTGTAATGGGCTCTTGAAATAAATCTCCTTGCCTTAAATACACAGGATCTGGGCTCACAAAGGCTTACTTCAATGTTTGGAGACATGATAGTCTGACCTCCTGTGGACACTCGGACTAGCATAAGGTAACTTAAGGCCAACTACTTCTCTGAAGCAGGGAGAAGTAGGCAGATTCAGATCTAGTTGTGGAATAAGCTGATAAAACTAATAGATAATGATGGCATCATAAAACAATTACATTTTAGTGGAAGTATGAATAATTGTTGCTATACTTGCATTCAGGTATGACGCTATGAGAATCTCATACAGTGTGTTTGATGAATCAGGATTTTCAAAAAACAGAATTTGCAGAATTTACACAATAGATGCATAGTTTGGTCAGTTACATGGTTCTTAAGCAAACCAACTTAAAAACTTTAAAATAAATGTAACTGTGATCACAGACACTCCCTCACTATGTGACGATCTCCGGAAACTGAGTTGTCATCAGTGCCGGGGAGATCTGATTCATCGTCTTTCTCCATCTACTGTCACAGCTAGTGAGAGGCGGCCAAGCCAGAGGCTGCAGGCTACTGCAGAGAGCTGTGGCATGGAGGGACACTGGCATAGAAGCTCCTTTGCTGCTCCAGAAAGCTAATCCATAGCTCTGGGAAACACTAAAACTGTCAATATAACCACGTGATTGAAAGTTCCCCAACTGATGATTGAGCTCAGCTTTCAGCAGGCTGTATCTCATTTATGTTTTCAGATCAATAACCAGTGACCTATCATCATCAGAAAGCTTGGCTGTTTTTTTATGCAAGATTATCATTTTGTTATGCCAAATTATGTCAAACTGAAATATAATAAAATGGAGGTCACCAAGATATTTGGAAGACAAATTTCCCTACTCAGTGCCTAGGAACAGTGGAAATGTCATACTAATTTGTTATTGTGCACATGAAATCTGTACTTTGTGGAGGTTAAGTAGGCTGACATGACAGCAACACTGACTGTGGATCATCACATCCCGGAGACTGCAGTAAAATTATTACTCCTACTAAAATAATTAGACAATGTACCTTGGGACTATGACACATTAAAAACACTGTCTTACAATTTCAGGTTGACAGCAGACGCTATTACACTGTCAAGATAATTGTGACAGCAAACTCTTCAAGTGTCCCTGTTTTACTAATTAAAAATATGCAAAGTAAACAGATTTGACTCAACTCTTTTTGATTAAAAATCCTAACTATTTTCTAAACTCCAAAATTCAAACAGTTTTTCCCCAAATAATACTTGCAAATAGTTCCAGAACAAATTGTTTTACTGGTCCATAATCTATTGTGTCTCTAGCCATGAAAGAATAATGTGTACATTTTTTTATTAAAGGCATGAATACTTTTTTCTCATTGTTGTCATGCCTAAAGACAATTGATCTAACCAATGTACGAGTACCCGCATACAGAAAATTAAACCTTGATTTCACCGTATGCACATATCGATACAATGCTACCATGTATATGACTGGTTATCACTGCTGTTTTTTTTTTTTGTTTGCTACAACAAACATATCAGGCTTTGTGGAGATTCCTCATTATTAAGATCCAAATCTTTTTTTTTCAAACTTAGCATGCACTGAAGGTTTGTGCCCCAAGTAGTTTTCTGTACCAAGATTTTTCCATGCTAATGTTCTTACGATTTTAAAACCATTGTTACCCATTTGTTTGAGCATAACTGGACTTTACACTTAAAAAAATAAGGCTTCTTCTATTTGTAAACAGTAGGCCTCAAAGTTGAAGAAAACCCTCACACTAATTGAGCTAAAGTCACATGACCCTCTGGTCCAAACCTCTATTCAGTTCAATGTGTCACTTGACAATTCTATGTTCTGAACAACATAATACAAATTGTTTTCTTCAGAATCAAAATGTCATAAAATGTGATATAAAATATAAAATTAATTGTAATTTGGGCAAATAAGCCCTACTTGGCAACACTAAATTCTATAAATGAGCACCAACTATTATACCTTATAGTCACAAGCACAAATATAAAATGTTTTGTTTTTGTTGTTTTTTTTAAATAAAGTATTTTTTGTGTTAAATGTCCAGCTCATTTAACACTGAACTTACACAACAACGGTGGTTTTGGACCTTGTATTGATCACCTAATGGTTGTTCACAATTCATTTAAATGCTTGTTAATTTTACGTTTTCTTTTGTATTTTACACTTGTATTTGGAACTGAATTGTACATACAAAGTTAAATACTCTTTCGAGTACAAATATGGCATTTGAAATATTTTTGTCTTTATAAAATCACATGTGATTTGATGTGATAGTACAAGTGTGGCACCAATGACAATCAGTAATTGCTGCAGCTCTAACAACAAGTGCACAATATGCTTAGTCAGTGCTGTAAATCTACTGTATGCTTTCTGCTTGTGAGCAGCAATGCCTGAGCTTATTAGATTCCAGGGAATCCAATACAGAAGCAGAAGTCTATATAAAATCAATCTTGAGCCACAGTAACCATAAAGGGACTTCTCGCAGACACATTATTATCTGCATCAATTCTGCAGATGACCATACACTCCACAACACTTCATTAAAATCATCAACACACCATTATCTATGGGATGCCTTTACCCCAGAGGAGCCATTTGTATATCCACATTTGGCCATATATCTGCTCACCTTGTCATCATAAAAAAACTAAAGCATAACCTGCCACCATCACTATACAGGCATGGCACATCGCATTCTTTAAATTCAGAATTATAACAAGGTTAAAATGTGAATACTCCATCACACAAGTTAAGTAACAGTTGCTTAGCATTCTACAGCAGACTCAAGCACTGAAAGGCATCTGCATCCGTACGGGGACGTTGATAAAGGCAGTTCTCCCCCAGTCTCCGGCTTAAGGCCTCCCTGGTGGATTATGTTACCCAACAATGGCACTGGCCTTTCACAGTTGGAGCATGCTCCAGTTGCTAGAAGGCATACAAACACATCTTCCTTTCCTTCTCCCTACTTCTCCCACCAGAATTAACAATGTCCCCTGACAAAAAGCATGTCTAGAACACATTTTTATACTACCAAAGCAGGTCCTACTTTTTGCAACAAAGAAAGAAGAAAACAAACCGTTTTTTTTTTTGTTTTTTTTTAAAGCAGAGTAAGCTCATGACTGATGTCCAGATTGTTTTGATTCTTGTAAAACGTAAAAATATTCTTTATGCTTAAGCTGACAAAAAAAATGGAGACAGACAAAAGCCTTGAAATAACAATGGAGTACTAAGCTTGTGTGCAAACATACAAACTACAAACAGAGAGGAAGAGAGACCGGAAGGGGTATATTATCAAACGACCTTCAGAGATCTCCAGGTATGAATATTTTTTTATTTAGCATCATTTTAAACAGTCCTATTTTCTATCAGATATTCAATTAGTTTATACTTTAAAAAGTCATGACACACAGAAATCTTGAACATAAACCTGCATATCCAGGAAGGCAACAAAAATATTTAAGAGTAAACCACTTTACCAGTCCATGATCCAAATTGATCAAAAATATTTTTTTATTTGTCTCATCAATGATAATATCTAACAGATAAATGAGTCATGGTAATTAAATGGGCAGTATTATGTATTTTCCAGACACAGTGACATTTTACAGCAGAATCAAACAACTATGTTAACTTCAGCTATTATAAAAATGCTATATCTATATATCAAATATGACTTAAAAGACATTTTCCATACTAATTTAACACCTTGAAATTGGTCCCCTATCTCTTAAAAAAATAGCTGTTTCTGAAATTCTGCCCACAGGAAATCACCACAACAGCACTCATCTATTAACCCTTTAACATTTTTACCAGCATAGCACTAAGAAGTACAGTTAGGAAATTACATTAGATTGCTAGTAGTTCTTTTACAACAGCTCGAAGACACAAAAGTGCTCTAGACAGCATACATGCTAAAATTACAGAACAGAGTCCCCTTATTAGCTAAAAGTGCAAGTATGATCATCATGAGATTGAAGTCTTGGAAACAGAACATCTCCTGTTCTCCAACGCAACTGACAGAGGGAGAGCGAGACATAGTTGGACTTGACGAGGCCCGGTTCGCCAACAGTGCGGCGTAATTAAAATTTGGCAAAGGAAAAAACACACGGGCAGGATTTACAGCACGTCGGAGAACACAATAACACCTGACTCATCATTGCTGTCTTCCACAAGCGTCATTACGACACAACCGAGACTTTTGGCCTTATTTAATAAAACCTGCAGGGGGGCACAAGTTATGAGTAACAGGTCTGTCATCATTGCGCTTTGCAGAATCCTCCTGTGTGATAACCCCTGGGGTGTTAGAAAGCAATCATTGTGCCAATGCTCCTCTACCCTCTGGTCCTTGAAAACGCAATGGCCATTTGTTACATTTATATCTAGATATATAATTTCATTTTAATTTCAGTGTTCTGATGCTTCAAAGTCAATCTCAAACAGTACAACAAGAAGGCCATACTGTGATGACGCATTTCATCTGGACAGCATTATCTGCATAATCAAGCGAGACGTGCTGGGTATGTAAGAAGTGTGAAAAAGATGCAGAGATGTTGAATTATTAAACAGCTCTTATCTCACTTGAAAGCATTTCCAATATTCCACTGGCATCACCTACAAGGGATTAACTAAGGCAGTGTTTGTAGGTATCTTGTAGCAGAGAAGATGACTTTTAGTGCAGGTTGGAAAATACATGTACTCATGCAATGGCATAATGTGATTAAATTTGGGGTGCTAATGACTTATTTAAACTTTTCCCAGGGTGGAATAGATTAGAATAAACACTCAGTAGCATTCAACTTTCAAACTTTGAACAGTCTGTTGATGGGGGTTGTATTTCATATGACTGTGAGAAGAACAGCCCAAAGAATAATGCTGTTACCAATATGCCTGACATTTAGTACAGTGTTTATGTTTTAAAACCTCTCCTTGGCCTCTAACAAACTTGTCAAACTGTTGGTGAAATGACCCAATCTTTGTCTCATCTGGTCTTAAACATCTTCCTTGTTCATGGAGCCAGCTGAAAATTTCACATGTGCTTGAAGATGTTAATTTTGGAGCATGGTCTTCCCAACCAGATGTTAAGCTCACATTATTGTAGTGGCCCATATGTACAATTTTGAGCTAGTGTGAATTAAAGAAAATCACTAATGTTGTTTAAAAGCTTTAGTAAAAGTGCAGAAATCAATCACACACATGGCAGTTATTATTATTTAAAGCACTTTAAATTTTGTTGTTGCTGAAATGTGCAATACAAATAAACATGATGATGAACTTGGTGATATTATATGTAAGGTTGAATAAATAACTCAGGAGCAGGAAACACTCTTGGCTCACTGACAAAAATAACCAAATAGGTTCCAGTCATAACATATTTGCAAAGAGGTAGATTCATTTAATTTATTAGCAAAACTGAGAAAAATATGGACTATGATGCATGAGCTCCTAGAGTTCAGCACAGAGACTAACATTACTTGACAGGCAAAAAAAAGCAAGACTTCTGTTTTCACAGTACAATAAAACCCCTACAGTCAAGGAAGAAGCAGACAGTCTCTGGCGTGTGAGGGAGACCGCTGTGGCCTTGTGAATAATAAGGAAAGCGTGCATGTTTGGTCTTTTCACAAGTTCCACAGGCAGCAGTGGAAGATCAACAGATTGTTGGATTGGACTGCTGCATACTTTAGATAAGAGAGCAGAAAAATGTCTGCCTTACACCTTTTGGTAGAAAAGTAAAACTAACGATAACACAAGGAGAGAATAAAAAAAAGTAATTCAGTTCAACTGCAGCGTTAAGTGTTTTCCCTGTTATTCAGGCTTTGCATTCTAATTAGTTGATGAATTATGGCTTCAGAATATTTCACTGACCTCTTATTCCTGATCTTAGAATTTCAGTCTACCTCTCTAGAAATAAGAGGTTTATTGCATTCGCCTCAGCTCAAACACTATTGCCTAATTGCTGGTTATATCCTAATAGAATAATTTTCATTTTCACCACCGGACAAACAGCGCAACTTTATCACCCAAGACAAACCAGTCAACCGTTTAGATCAGACAAGTGATCCATTCAAATCGCAGCTGGATTCAGTCTGGAGAGTAATTTGCAGATGTAACATTGTTCTTTTATACTGGCTGAATTGCACTGGCAATGCTACTTCAGGCAGTGTTTTAATGACTGTGATCACACAGTCAGTGTGGAGAAGTGCTGGTAGGAAAGACTCAGAGAAACTGAACTATCTTTGAAGATAGCTGGGTACCAAAGAGGCTGAATAAGTTTGACATGGATACATGAATGATCCATGTAGTCCCTATTACTAAGGATGAGGCTGAGTGTTCCTCAAAAAATGAAGATATGCTGTGGAATGACTGGAGGTTTTGGTCAATTTAACATCCCACAGCCCTTAATGTGCGGTGAGATGACACTGAATAAAGCTGCGACCTCATCCCACAAGTGATAACAGCGTTGATGGACGGTAAAGAGAAAAGGTAGAAGTACGATCGCTGCAGAAAACCTGAAATTCTGCAGCTAGTCCTCATATTTAAATGCCAAATACGCAATAGCAGACGCAGGTCTGCCGTCAAAGCGCACGGATGGGGATGATTGGATATTCCACAACTGCCTCGTTACCACAGATGGCGATAGTAGGGACAGCTGTCAACGCGCCAATTAAAATAAAGCAGTCTACTAAGTTTGTCGGGCATGTTAACCTTATTTCTGAAATTACCAGAATTAAGACAAAGTTGTACGTCTCCGTGCAAAAGATCAGACAACACGACGGGACATTACGGTGCGAGTCCCACCAGTCCATAAGTGTATATTTCATAAAGTACATGATCACTTTACTTGATGACAAACAAATTCTCTCTGCAGAATGAATGAAGCGTAGGGCGGGGGTAGGGGGTAGGGGGGGGGAGAGCGCAACACGCACACATTTGCTGCCTACCTTGTCTGAGCGGAGTCCGTCCGGCAGCTCCTGAAAGTAATCCTGTGATTTCCGCTCAAATCTCCTTGTTTCCTTTACAATGATCTGAAGTCAGGACTGATCACAGCGCGTCACTTGCACGGTAAGGTCCCGCAGAGCGTAGTATCTTCCTGTACCGCTCTGTCTGTGAGCTGCAGAGGCATCACTGAACGTATGAACCAGCGCTGCAACATGAAGGGAGAGAAGGGAAAGCCGGAGTGGAATATGTTTAGTGTGGATTCTCCAACCTCCAGTTGCACATCGTGCCACACACAGTGTGCACTGGACAAATTGAGTTGTTGACCCTGGAGTTCAGAGAATCGTACAAGATTCTCTGAACTTGTATTTCCATACAAGAAATAGTAAAATATCACTCAAAATGTTCATTCTGGAGTACTAAAGAGTTCTAGATTTTTATGTAACTTTTAGCTCCAGCTCTGCACCTTAAAAGCCCAATATATAGCAAAATAACAGTGGGATATGTTGATTGATTTTATGTTTTTGTGAGGTGCATTCAATTCTTGTATGATTCTCTGAACTCCAGGGTCGACAACTCAATTTGTTCAGTACTGGGCTGTATGCATTCATGTCCTTTCAATACTGAAATAATCAAGGGATATTGTAAATCCTGCAAGAATAAAACCCAATTCGAGTAAATAAATCTATATTTTCAGAGTTTACAATAATCTGTAATGTTACTGTTCTTTGGGTTGGGGGGGTTGAGATTATTTAAACAGTAATCTTTAAGGTCAACAAGGTTTTAATCGCTTTACAAAACCAACAGAGGAGGACTAAATAATGCAAAAATCTGCACTGGCAGTTCCATGATAAATAAGTAAATCCATCCTGGAGAAGATTATTATGATATAAGCTCAAAATCTTTTTATCATAGCTATTGTGACTAGATTGTTTTGGTCATTCTCATGTTTTAAAAGTGGATTTATCTGTCATTACATATAGCATTTTTCACTGTTTAATGAACTTCATTAAATGGCCAGCAGTTTTGGCAGATGTTTTACTCTAAAGATGTTTTATGTGTACAAGCGACACTGTACATTTTTTACATAAAACCCCCTTTTGCCATCTAATTAGAAGAAGTTGTGCAAAAACGGCACACTGCACCATCTTCTTCCACCTCTCTGTGTTTCTGATACTGTGGAATGACTGGAGGCTATCCTGCTGGGAAAGACGAAAACCAACAGAGCAACCAAGCCGCTGCCTTTTTGCCTCCCAGGCAGCCTGGATCTTATAACAAGGTTGCATACTTTGATACCATAACCCTGGCAACAGCAGCTGCAGCAGCTGCACCAAAATCCAGAACTTGCTGGAGGCTACCTGGGTCTGCTAGTGTGGCTTTTGAATGATCAGAAATCAATGACAGTATGCATGTTGAATCCAAGCAATGACACTGCATAAGAAAACATTTGCACTCGGTCATTATTGGATCTCTTCACCATAGCTCGAAGCTTTTTCATCAGCTTGCTTTCAACAACTTA
The DNA here is from genome assembly GCA_903067095.1 of Girardinus metallicus. NCBI lineage: Eukaryota > Metazoa > Chordata > Actinopteri > Cyprinodontiformes > Poeciliidae > Girardinus > Girardinus metallicus. The sequence goes on along the minus strand of CAEGAE010023649.1, from coordinate 232 downwards.
TTGGTGGCAGTCGGTCAATAATGGTGTTCCCTGGATGTGTCGGTGGAATCAATATTTGCCCCATGATACAGCTAACGGGCTGCACAGTGGCGCAGTTGGTAGAGCTGTTGGTAGAGAAATAAGAGTTGTCGACCCTGGGTTCGATTCCCGGCCCCGGTCTTTCTGCACGGAGTTTGCATGTTCTCCCTGTGCATGCGTGGGTTCTCTCCGGGTACTCCGGCTTCCTCCCACA
>CAEGAE010023648.1:0-12067 GCA_903067095.1 Girardinus metallicus | reverse complement strand
CTGCAGCAGCACCTGCAGCAGCAGCATCTGCAGCAGCACCTGCAGCAGCAGCACCTGCAGCAGCACCTGCAGCAGCAGCACCTGCAGCAGCACCTGCAGCAGCAGCACCTGCAGCAGCATCTGCAGCAGCATCTGCAGCAGCACCTGCAGCAGCATCTGCAGCAGCACCTGCAGCAGCAGCATCTGCAGCAGCACCTGCAGCAGCAGCACCTGCAGCAGCACCTGCAGCAGCACCTGCAGCAGCACCTGCAGCAGCACCGGCAGCAGCACCTGCAGCAGCATCTGCAGCACCTTTGCCCTGGACATGAAGTCAGACCGAAAGCCTCTCAGAGCAATGATTGCACTTCTTCTTCGTTGGTTTCCAGATTCATAGTTCCTGAGGTTTAAACTCCCGTTAAGGCAACAAAAAGCGCGAGAGTGACTGGAGCTTCTGCATTAGGTAGCACAGCATTGCCCCTCCCACACCTGTTGCTGCTGCTTAATGCTGCAGCACCATTCCGTCGGTTGCGGGAAAGTTTTAAAGTTTTCCTGATCGCCCTTATTAAAGTGAGTGAGTGAGTGAGTGAGTGAGTGAGTGAGTGAGTGAGTGAGTGAGTGAGTGAGTGAGTGATGTGGTTTATTCCTGAACTGGAGACGTGTGACGTCAACGCTAACCGTCTTGCTGTAAACAAGGAAATTCAGCTGCACTAGCTGCTTTCAGCCTAAAGGGGGCAGCCCTGAGACAGTTTTGGGACAAATAAGGCGCAATTAAACTACATGAAAATGTCACAACTTTCTCAGAAACATAAAGATAGAACCCTTCAGGACTAATTTTAATTTTTATAACCAGAAAATGATTTGGGGTTAGTTACTGTTTTAAAATTAGGATTTAAAGTGGTGCAGTTATCGCTTCCTTGTGGAAACAAGGTAAATCTACCACTTTGATCTGAGAAGACTTCTAGTGTCTTTAGTAACAAATAAAATGTTTTTCATGCAGATTTCTGACTTTTACTGTCAGAGAACGTCCCTCCACTAAGCCCGCTCATCCCTGCAGCTCTAAACTGGTTGTTGAACGGAGGAAGTTGGAGAACCAGGAGAACAGAAAGACCCAGGCTGGGATCTGAACCCAGGACCTTCCAGCTACAGGGCAACAGAGCAACCAACATCCGACTCTCAGAAAAACTTTGTGCTAATTTATGCCTTTAATCATGAAAAATTATTGCATATTTTCAACTTTTGGCATCAGAGAATATCCAATATTTTCTCGCAAATATGAGAAATTGACCCAGAAATTTCCCCGCGTTCAGATGATTTGTTATTGTGTCGTGACGTAGTGAAGGTTTAAAGGTGTAAAGTCACACCTTTAAATGATCTTTAATGAGATCAGGAATCAGAGATCAGGCCTGGAACAGCCGCTGTGTGTTCAGTAAATATTTCATCTCCATCAGTGACTCTTCTGCTCGGCGGCTGTTCTCATGGTTAATAGATGAACTCCGGAGGAAGAGGCCGAGGTTAGAGTCTGGTTACAGCTCTATAGAAACATGCGAGGCCGAGAGGAGCCGGAAGCCTCTGCGCTGCTCTGCGGCTCGGAGCAGCAGCGGACCGAGGCTGATGAACTGGACCGGGCCAACAGGACGACAGTAACTCATCACATGTGATGTGAAGCGGCTGAAGCTCACCGAGGTGTTTTTACTTGATGGTTTTTGTTTTCCGTCCGGACCCGGTCCGCCTCTGAACGGGTCCCGTGACATCCAGAACCATTTCGGGCTGCTGCCGGGACGAGCTTTACGCAGCATCGGGTTTCAGTAATTAGAGGCGTTAAAACAAAATGTTCAGCAGCCAGAAGCACACAGAGCATCAGATCCACTTCCTGTTATCAGCCCGATTAACGCTCGTTAGTCTCACATCCCGTCCAGAGCAAAAAAAAAAAAAAAACTTTAATTAGTGAGCAGAAGACGTGACAAACATTCACGAATCTGCTTTAAAACATAATCCTGCAGTCCGCTGACAAAGTCTGAAAAGCCTTTAAACGTTTTACAGATTATCGAAGAGAGCAGCTTCTGACAAAGTGTTAGAATAATGAACGGACTTAATGGAGGATCTAAATACGGTTCTTTTCCCCCATGTGATTGTTCATATTAAATACAACCGTAATCAGACTTCAGTGTGAACGGTTTGCGGCCCCAAAGCGACGCGCATGCGCAGAAGAAGAGCGTTGACTGCAGCTTCCGGAGGGAAACCTGTTTGGATGTGGAGTCAAGGCTGAGACTGGGGAGGCTGGGATGCGTTCACTGACTCAGACTGCTTTCATCAGCTCATTGTTACATTCAGATTTACCGTCTGGCTTCTGCTGGCGCAGAATTATGACTTATGTCTCTCGTCAATGACGTAAAATTTGGATAAAATGCGACATGACAGGATATTATTTAGCTGTATATGGGAAGTGGAACAGATCAGATTTTTTCCAGGGTGAAAAGATCAGAATTAAACCACTTGGATGGATATTCATCACATATGGATTTAACTTCTGTGTGAATGTGGAACCGGATTTATTCAGCATTATTTCATTTTAAATCGCTGGCACTGATCAGCGATTTTTACTGTATTAACCAGAAACCATTTCAGCGCAGTCAGCAGAAACAGAACCAGAACAGAAATCTGTTCTGTATGTTTGCTGCAGGAATCTGTTCAGAGGAAGAGGAACGGCGTTCCTGACACACGGAGCCACTTGGCAGGAGAACCGTCCACACTTTTCTCCTCCAGTCTGACAGTTTTCTGAGCGGCGCTGCCAGGACGGCCGCCTGGCTGCGGCAGCAGCAGGTGGAGGAGGGGGGAGAGGCGGGTGCTGCAGCTTCAGATCGCCGTCCATCAGAGGTGAGATGTTCACCAATATGTTCCCCATGTGTTGTCAGGAGCAACGCGGTGATTAGCAGATCGGCACGGCGTTATAATGACTGCTGCAGATTAGATCAGATCTCAGAAATCAGATTTACAGGATGTGAACGCAGCGCAGCGAATCGTGAACAACGCTCCAACGCCTTGCTCCGCGTCCCGGTCCAAAACATCACAGTGAACCTCACCGACAGCAAACATCATATTCAGCACAAAACGTTCATCATGGCGCCGCTACGGTCCTAATTTAATAAAAACACTCAGCTTTACTTCCACAGAATCCCACTTATTATTCTTAAAAATGTAATTAAAAACCTCTCAGCTAATCAGAAGATGAGCTGTTTTAAATGAGCCAGTTTTATTTTACCGTTTTCAACTGGAAAACAACAGGAAGCTCCCACAGATCCACTTCCAGCTAGTGAGTCTGGCGGCTGAATCAGGTGTTAGGATGACTTCTGTGCAGACAGGTGAATCACATCCAGCACCTACAGAACTGGTCTCCTGAAACCCAGCAGATCGCCTTAGCGGTGAATTAAAAGTTGGCATTCCCGCCCAACATCAGCGTTGAACCTCACGGATGCTCGGCTAAAACAACAATCTGATGTTCCCATAAACACACGCTAACCTTGTGGACAGTTTGCAGAACGCGGGATAACTGAGTTATGAGAGTAAATATCTCAGCACTTCTGGTGATGCAGCAAACATGCTAGTGCTGTTTTATTGTTAGTAACTGCTCAGTCTGTGCACTGCAAAAACATAAAATATGACCAAGTATTTCTTGTTTCTAGTGCAAATATCTTGAAATAAGACAAAACTAACTTGCAAGTAACTTTTCATCAGGAAATGGGAACTGTAAATAATTCCTTAACGCGAGTTACAGTGCCAGATAATTTTTCTCATAAGTTAAAAATCTGTCAATGGAACTAGTAGTTTTGATCAATATTCAAGAATGATAACTTTAAAAACTTCTATATCTTGCTAAGAAGTTACTTGTAAGTCAGTTTTGTCCTATTTTAGGTAAGTATGAGAAACTAAACCAAAATTCTTGGTAAGATTTAGTGTTTTTAAGTGCCGCTCAGCCTGCATGCTCTCCTTCTAATGTTACAACATTGTTATAACTTTGTTACTTTTATTCCCGCTGATGCAGAAAGCAGGAATAAAAGAGGAAAGTTTGTTTAGCTCTGTGGGTGTGGCTGTAAAAACACGTTTGATTCATCACGGCGGAGGCGAGCGCAGCCCGAATTTACAGGCTGCAGTGAACGCTCCATCCTTCTCCGCTGCAGTAAATCAGCTGCAGCCGCGTTTTTCTCCAGCTGATGCATCGACTCCACTCCGGTAATCCTTCCTCCACGCAGGCTGCGCTGCTCCACCCCGAGAAAGCATCATTTACATCAGTGAGGAAGAATTCATCTGCAGAATGCTTTCAGGGAAACAAAAGAGGCAACATCCAGTTTTACAAATGAGGCGCAAAGCAGAGCGAACAGAAGAAATGTTCACCAGAGCAACACGAGGATCCGTCCCGACACAACGGAAGAAAACGATAAAAGGTCAAGACACCAGTGAAGATTCTTCCCATTAAACGAAACTGGTGTCAAATGTTTGCGCAGCAAAACTTTTATTTTGTGCTGCTATAATTCTAAAAATATTAACAAATGTTTCCAGAGGGCATCAGAGGTCAACCAGCCACTCCACATTTACAGTTTCAAACAAAATATGGTGTCAATCAACTGTGCTACATTTGTGCAACAAAAGTTTTCACTTGTGCCATTATAATTTGTAACCAGATGTAACCAGAGATCCACCTGCCTTAATATTAATGAAATAAAACAAAACTGATGTAAATTAATTGTGCTGGTACAGTTGATTGACATCAAATTAGTTGTTTTTTAAATGGGAGAGACTAGTTGACCTTGGATGATCTCTAAACATATCTGGAAACATTTATTACTATCTTTAACGTAATAGCAGCACAAACATTTTAAACGTTTGACACCGAATTTGTTCAACTTCACTCAGATCTCTACAGAACTTCTGAGCTTCCTGCTGTTTCTGGTCAAAAATCAAAAATTAAATTCTCTGTTAGTGGAAAATGAGCCTCAATGTTCTGCTCCCAATAAAACGCACATACACACTCTAAAAGTGTTTCCATTGCAGTTTTGCAAAACACATGGATTTGGATCCGGTTTAAAAATTCACTCAGCGCAAATTTTCTTCCCAAAAAACATGAGTATTTTTTTTCTAAATTGCCATGTTTCCATTAATGAAATTCATTTTCATAATTTAAATTTGTATGTTACATGGTTAATGGAAAGGCAGCTACCATGCAGAATCCACTGAGACAGATTAACGAAGATAGAGGGAAACCCGGTCATATAATGGGAGGGTTGAGTTTGAAGTTACTGTAAAGGTTTGATACTATCAAGCTTCTGCAGAGTGACATAAATGAAACCTTTAAAGTTTCTGGAATCAGTCAGTGTTTGTCTGTTGTTGCATAATTAGAGGGCGAACCAACACTTTCTGCAGACAGTTTTATCCTGAGCAGGCTGCTCACTAATCTGAGTCTCATAATTTAGACACTGACACAAAACAGAGCCACAACTAAATGCAAAATGTTCCTTAAAGCAGGATCTGGAGTTAACCATGAAGCTTCACTCTTTGTCTACAAACTGCAGATCTGAAACTGTTTCTGTGCTTCTTCTCTCCATCCCTTCATATGTTTCCTTTACTTCCTGATTTGGTGGTTTGATCTGAACAACATTCAGAGTAAAGCCGAGCCGATTTGCAGAGAAAACAGACAGTGATGCTCTGCAGAAACCTCCCAGCTGCCTCTCCGGTTGGTTCCAATACTGGGACACCAAGCTGCTGCAAATCACCAGTTACCTTTTCAAATGGAAATAATCCATAAGCATTCTTTAACAACGGAGGGAAATGTGTTTAGCTAGTCACCACAGACCACTGGGTCACTTCTGATGAAGTGGTTGGATGAGAGCAGACTTCCACTGGTCCTCACTGTGACGCTTTCCAGAGCTGATGGTTTTGCTGCCACCGCGATGCGATCACATGTGACAGATAGTCGTTGCTGTGCAACAGCAGGGTGCCAACCTGCGCTCAGCCCCAGGACAGCCTGTTGTGAGCGTGGTCATGTCACTGCCATGCAACAAAACGCTGCGATTCAGCGCTGAGCGCAGCTGAATCCTCTCGCCCAGTCAGGACTTCGTCCAATCTGGTTTCTGTCCTGTTCTGACTGCAAAGCTGCTACAAGTAGCGTTGGTCTGCGTCAGGAAACACTTATTTGGGCTCGTTGGAACCTCTGTAGCTCTTTTTAATGAACAACAGATCATATTTTAGTTGAAACAACGTAGCGCTGAATAAATCTGGTTCTCCTCATTCTCAGCTTAGATTAGACGCCTCTGCGTGAACATTTTCACCCGGCTGTGCCAAACACAAACACCATTCTCTTATTTCTCTGGATACCTGCTGTTGTTTTGCACTATTTTAAACAGATAACCATGATCCAACATTAATCTCGTTAAACGGTGACCTGAGCTGCTGGCCGTCGGCCCGGCTCTCTGGTTAGATTACTGCTTGGAGGTAATCCCGTCTGAAAATCGTTCTTAGTGTGAAGAGTGAGCTGGAAATCGCCCCCACTCTGAGCTTAAAAGCTCTCAATATGTTCTCAGGTTTAACCAGGGCAAATGTTGCACATCAGACTCATATCTCACACAGTATTTGGGGATAAGTGAAGAGGAAAGTCGTGTCCTGAGGAACGGACGGCTTCATGTTTGTCAGACAATACTCCAGTGAATCAAAGTGGTTTTTAATGCTTAATAAACATCATCCAACAGTGCAAATCCGGGTTATCTTGTGAATATACTAATTTATCATCACGGACAAATCATAATTTAGATGACAATGGGCAAATAAAAAAGTAAAAGTTGTGTTACTGAAGATCTCCTTCCCTAAAGAGAAAGAAATCTAAGATGGCCCCTTAAATTTATGCATAATTAGCAACAACAAGCTTTACTTGAGAAACATTTATTTCAGATGTAAAAACAATACAGTAAAAATATCGTAAGCTGTTTAATGTTCATAAATTAAAAAAAATATTCTCACACCGACGTCGCCATATTGTTTACACTGCAATGCGACCTGGGTAGATGACGTATGCTAGGTGGTACAACGTTACCTTTGTCCAGCATCGAACGATGCGTCATAAGTTCTGCATCGTTCAGCCGCTTCAGTTTGAACCAGAACAGGTTGAAATGATGAAAGGAAACGAAGATGAAACGGATGAAGGGGAGCAACTCAGCTGAAGAAGACGGTATTTGTGCTGCTGCTGCCTGGAAATGCTAACCTGGAGAGCATGTGCTGTGGAAAACTCCAGTTTCTAGCTGAAGCTGTTTACGGTTAGCATCAAGATCAAAACATTTACTCAGATATACCAGAATGGAGACTCTAACTTTACGCACCCACCTACTATCTTTTAGTTTGGTTTTTTGTGTTAGTTCCTGCTACTGGTTTTAGCTTCTGCTTATGGTGTTAGCTTCTGCAAATAGCATTAGCTCCTGCTAACAGCAATAGCTTCTGCTGCTGGTGTTAGCTTATGCTAATGGCGCTAGCTCTAGCTAATATAGTAAACAGCTGAACACAGACCAGTCACGTTGTTTTGCTTCAACAGATGTCTAAAGTATAAAAAATCCTGAAACTTTGAGGCGGTTTGTCTCAATCCAGACGTTTCGTGTTCTGCCCTCTTTGACCTTCCATGACCTTGACTTGCCATGTTTTTAGACTGGAGTCTGTTATAACCTGCCCGCATCATCAGGTGAAAACAGGATTCTGAGTTTTGTGAATTTGTTATATCTGGATTCTCTGGTTTTCTGCACCGCTAAAAATAAAAACACTGCAGCCCTCCTGCAGACAGAGGAACTGTTTGTGTCACATGAAGCCGCAGGGAGTCTAACTTGGTCTGCTCACCAATACATGATGCTGAACATGTGTCAGCGAAGTCATAAACCAGCCACGTGTCATCCTCAATCAGTTTCTGCTCGTTAATCGGCTTGTTGACCTTTGCAGAGCAGCCAGGTGAGGTCCACAGGTCCAACACCGTCGGCTAGCAATGAGCTGGAGCTAATCGATACGCCTCGTCCTTCAGCCTCCAGCCACAGCCAGTCACTTTTAACGCCTGATTCATCCTGTAGGGGAAACATGTAATCTGCTGGTTCTAGACATTTTGTGTCCATTAAATGATGGATGTGTGTCAACCGAACAATGAAAGTCAAAAAATTTCAAAACACGCAGACCATGACCATGACCTAAAGACCTCAACTCAGACATCTTTATTAATCCCAATGGGAAACTGACCAGTCCACACATTCACTTCTAACCAAAACTATTAATTAAACATAAACAAAGCATAAGCACCAAACACAAGAAACAAAACAAAAAAGGCTCACCATAAATGGAGCATAAAAGTTGCTGCAATCCTGAATGCGTCATGAAAGCGTTGAAGTGCTGACGCTCTGCCTGCATCAGGGGAAAAACTTAAACAAGTTTGCCCAATTCATGTCCAGGAGCTCTTATTGGAGAATTTATTTGTGTCCTGCTCACCGGCAGAGACACAATGAGCTGTAATTAGGTTCTGTCAGCAGTTCAGTTCAGTGAGGAAGACGTCACGGCTTTCACTGAGATGAATGTGTTTCTGGACGTAGAGGACTGCTGAGTCAACATTCAGGAAGAAAATGAGAATGACTTCCAGGTAACTTTCTTTGGAGGTCGGTCGACGGAGCTGAGCGCACTGGAGGGAAGCTGGAGCGTTTAAATTCACATTCAAGTTCCAACAAAAGCTCTGAAAGGAAGAACAAGGTAGGAACGTCCTCCTGATTCCCTCCGGCTTCAGGACTGACGGCGCTGCAGAGAGGAGATTTATCTGGTCCATACGCTCCTCTGGCACTCAAAGTCCACAAAAAACTTTAAGAGCCCAGAAGAGAGGAGGAAATGTGGCGCTGCGAGGGCTTCTTTTCATCACCTTTACAGCCCGGCCGCTGGGCCGTAAATCCTCTAGACACACTATTTCGTTTGGTCTCAGAGGTCAAGGTCGCGGAAAGGACCAGCTGACAAACGGTGAAGTCTAACGCCTCGCTGCAGTTCAGCAGAACACACTGAAACATCATTTGGTTGGTTTGTGGAGCGTACAGATGGCTGCCGGTGCCTCCATCACACCAAATGTTCCCAATATATAATTCTAACTAGTGGTGAGACGCAATTAAAGTTTTAAATCAAGTTAATTGCAGTCTGTCATTTATTAATCACGTTTAATTGAAACCCAAACAAAATAAACAACGTTCTCAACTCAAAACCCCTTTTTGCTGCTGAATTACTCAGCAAATAGACATAAGAGCTAAAAACAAAAATATTTACAGTTTTTAATCTGTTATTTAGATCATTAAACCATCAGATTTAATGATCATGATCATGAAAGCTGAATCTAGTCATTCAGCTTCCCAGAGTTTCTTGGAGCTTCTTTAAAAATGTGGACTATAGATGCTGACATTAGCGTTAGCTGCTACATGTTTAGCACTGAGATGCTACTTTAGGCTAGCGTAGCTTTGCTGGTAGGCTAACTGCTTTTAGCACAACTTGAACACAACAATAGTCTTTTTCAGCGTCCAATCAGATCGTTTAGAAGCAGAAATGAACTCCCATCAAGCCGAGAGAAGCGGCTTAATCATCCATCACTGCTGATTTATGAGAGTAAACACAATGCAAAGGTTTCAACTTTCAAACCAAAATGTAAATAACTGCATTAAAATATATGAAATCAATTAATCACAACTAACAAGTCAGAGCTCTGGCCCTAATTATAACTTATTTAAACTGAATTTATTGTTGTCAAGAATGAATGTGGAAGTTGGACTCTATCTGTTCCACCATGCAGGCCGGAAACAGGGCTGTTGGGTTTACATACAGAACCTCCAGGACGGTATTCCCAGTTCTTATCAGGCACTCGGCACAGCTGCTGCAGAGCGACTGCAGCTCTCACACGTTGTTGAAAAAGTCACCAATAACAGAAAAACGTCTCCAGATTTGACAGCAGCCACAAAGTCTATAGAGAGGATGGGATCATGAACTCTTTGATGAGCCAGAATGTTTTAGTAGTAAAGTAAAGATTGGTCGCCACTGGTGTTAATGATCCAACACATGAATAAAGAAGCTTCACCGAACACACAATCAACCAATCGACCTTTGACCTGTAGACCCTGAGAGGAATCAGGCTTTAGAGTAGGAATGGTTTGAACGCTCCAAACTTCTGAAACTTCTTCCACTAAATAAACGCAGCAGAGTTAAAAGTTTGTCTTAACTTTGAGGATGGCAGGGACACAGATCGGTGCGAACCAACATGAGGTTCTGGCACAACGGTTTGCAGCGTTTTAATGCCAGACTGTCCTCCACAGTCGCTGCGCCAACAAAGCCCACCAGCCGGCTGCTTCCCCCTCCAGCTGGACTTCTCCGTATCTTGCCTGAAAGCCCCGCCGATGCAGGCATCACTCTTACATAATCAGCAAATGATCTGGAAGGAGCTTTAAGTTATTTCTCAGCTCAACAACTCGCCCTGTTCTCACTGAAAAACTGAATCTTCTGGAGAAGCTGGGGAGGAATTTCACCAGATATGAAAAGTGTTTACTTCCTGATGTCATTTCCTGTCTTCGCCCATGAGATATGCATGAAGACGATGGACAAATAAAGCTTTCAGACTCTGGTAATTTTTGAAAAGTCTGGGAGGTCGTGGGCAGAAATGTCACTGGGAAACTCGGCCTTTAAAAGCACAGAAAGCTCCGTCTCTGAGATGTCATTAAATATTAAGAGCGACTGAGTGCAGTGTCTGGTAACAGTGAGATTGTCTGAGATCAACCGCATGAAACGGGTGAGACGGAGGAGGCGGAGGGTGAGAGAGAGGTGAGAAGTACGGAGCTGGAGCTTCCTCCCTCCCAGGGAAGCAGCTTTCATCGGGCCGGCCGGCCGATCGCTGATGTAACGTCGCCACGCAGAGAAGAGAGCGCCAACATAAACGCAACCGAGCGAAACGTTGCCTGGACGGGCAACGGCTCCGTAAAGGTCAATCTGGCTCCAGTGAGCAGAAACTGTCAAGATCCACATGGCTGCCGAGTTCCTGAGCGGTACCGCAGGGTTAAGGAAGAAACCGAGCAGCAGCTGAGGGACGGCCAATAAGAGGTCCAAAACACCAAACGGACCAGAACCAAACGGACCAGAACCAAACAGACCAGAATCAAACGGACCTGGACTCAATGATGGCCACCAGGAGTAAACATTTACCAGAATTAAAGGCTCATTATTTCAGATTTCCAGAAACTGGACCAGAAAACCCATGAACGTTGAAAGACTCAGTTCAACAAACTCCTGAAACAGAACCAGAGTTCACTTCAACTGAACAGGGACCGAGGTTTGTAGGAGGACCAAGATTGGCTCTTTTGGTTCGAATACATTTACATCTCACCCAACCGAACCAGACTTCCCAGACAAATGGACCGGAGTTGGATTAAAGTGGACTGAACAGAGCTGGTGCGAATGCAGCCTAAGGGAACTTTCATGCTGTTGTATTTTGACGAGGCAGAAAAAAAGAGTTACAAAAACTATTTCAAGCTTATGAAAGCTGAGGTGATGTGAAACATTTTCTGTGTTAGTTTGGTCTGGAGCCAAGATGAAACACAACTAAACTCACCAAATGCATAAAGGAACCACAGCAACACATCGTCTCCATGCGGAGATAAAACAGACGGAGCTGTGAGAACTTTTACATTCAGAGTAAATAATTCATTTCCCATCTTCAAACGAGGATTCCTTGATAAGCTGCGGTTGTTGGTGCAAACAGCTTCAGGAGGAAATCTCTGAAGACGTGAGCCGTGCCGAAATGTGACGTCTGTTCAAAGGAAACGTCGCTGAACAGACATAAAAAAAAACGTTTGATTGGCTGCAAGAGGCGAACAGGAAAGCTGTTTGAATGCTAAAATCTACAACACCCTCCTCTCCTGAGGGCTCACTGACGGCAACAAGATTGAAAACACACACACACACACCCGCCCACGCCCAGCCCCCCCCCCCCCCCCCCCCCCCCCCCCCCCCCCCCCCCCCCCCCTCGCTCCCCCGGCCCCCCCGCCCCCCCCCCCCCCCCCCCCCCCCC